>MCJB01017718.1:10932-38705 GCA_002018475.1 Nicotiana obtusifolia | reverse complement strand
GAACCCAACAAAACTCAGAAATCCCAAACACCCATTCCGATATGAGTCCAAATATACAAGTTCCATCCGAAAACGACTCCAAATCGGGGTTCAAATATCAATTATTCACTTTCTAATGTTTTGCCAAAACCCCCCAACTTTTCTCCCTTAAATTACATCAACCAAAAGGCAAAATCAAGGGTAAAACTCATGAATAATTAACAAATCCATGTAAGAACACTTACCCAATCCAAGTGGGTGAAAATCGCCTAAAAATCTCCCCAATCCGAGCTCCAATCTAAAAATAACGAAAAATGCTCAAACCCGCAAAATATATGCTCCGCCAAGCGATTCTCGCACCTACGAGAAAAACATGCGCATCTGCGATGTTGTGTTTGGGGAATCACCATCGCAGATGCGACACTCACTAACCTAGTTGACCCCTTGCATTTGCGATCCAAACTCTGCATCTGCGGATGTGCTTCTGTGCACTTCCCTTGCATCAGTGAGCCCAGCATTTTTGCATCTCCATCACAAAAGCGATCCTCCTGGACTCCTCTCAATTCTACTTCTGCGGTCCAATGTCCTGCATATGTGGCTCCACAGGTGCGACACACATGGCCACAGATTCGATGCACCATAAATTGCCAAAAACCATCAATCAAAAAACAAGGAGAGAGGGTCTGAAACCAATCTAAAACACATCTAAGGCCCCTGAGAACCCATCCATTCGCACCAATAGGTCCCACTACCTTCCCCAAACCTATTAAGGGATCAAAATACCGAAATTAACATCAAAACCAATAATTGTCGACCAAGATCAATCTATTCAGTTCATAAGCTTCCCACTTCAAACAATGCGTCTGATTCAAGCCTAATCAATCCAGTATGAACCCGACTTTGTACACATGTTCCAAATGACCTAATGGTTCTATACCAAGATCCAGAACAACTAGACAAATAAAATTCAATCCTAAGGGTTATTCCCACATACAATACTAGGCAATCAACTTACATTAAGTGGGCCAAATCAATACTCAAACCACCTACGAACGGTTTGAATCTAGCAAAAAATAACTCAATAACTTGAAACAAAGCCATAGGAATCAATTCCAAACAATAAAGCTTCAATCTTTAATTAGATTCCCAAAGTCAACAAAAGTCTACGTGGACCCACATGGTTAAAACCCGAGTCAAAGGATAGATCGCGACTACCAATAATCTCATGAGTCCAAATATGTGATTAGACTCAGAAACCAAGTCCAAATCATAGCTTAAACCCCTTTTTTTTTTTTTTATTCTCTTAAGTTGTAGGAAAACTCCTAAATTTTCCTCAAAATTTCATGTTTTGGATGTTAATAATTCATGTAGATTCTTCAAATAATACAAAAAAAGTGTAGAAATCACTTACCCCAAAGTCTTGTGAGACAATCTCTAAGCCAAAATAGCCTTTCCCAAGTATAAGGTTCAAAATATGAAAGAATGGGCTGAAATCCCGAAATTCCTTACATAAAAGCTCTTCCCAAGGGTTCTCTTTGCGAACACGGCATGTCCCTCGCGTTCGCGAAGCACAACTGCTTAGCCCTCAAAATTACCCTCCGCCTTTTGCGGAACCTCCCTCACAAACACAATGAACAACTCCTGCTAACACATGCAAATAGGGCCTGGCCTTTGCGAATGTGAAGGCAAAATCTCAAGCTCCCAGCTCCCATTCGCAAACGTTACACCCAGGCGCGAACATGTAGAATAGACCTGCCCAGCACCAAATTAAAACTCTACAAACATGATGCAATGCACGCGAACGTGAAGAAGGACTTGACACCCGCAAATTTCTGCAATTTTAACAATGCTTTGGGTGGTCTAAAATTCACCCAGGACCACGACCAATCACACCAACAAGTCTATAAATACTACACCTGGACTTAACCAAAACCTCCAAAAACATATGATAACATCACATCAACGAATCAAAGATGAAAACACAATTCAAACTTCTCTTAAGTTTAAGAACTTCCAACTTCAAACCAAGCATCCGATTCAAGCCTAACCAATCTAGATTACCACAAAGCTTGGCATACAAATACCAAATTACAAAACGCACCAATCCGAACTTCCGAAACAATTCCGAAGCAGATATCATCAAAGTCAACTCTCAATCAAACATATGAACTCTCCAAACCTTAAAATTGCCAACTTTTGGCAAATAGAGCCGAGACAGCCTCCGAACCATTCCAAATCCGTACATGCACTTAAGTCGAAAATCACCATATAAGTGGGAATCAGCAGATCACCAATATGAGGTCATTATCACAAAAGTCAATCCTTGGTAAACTCTTATAACTTATGCTTCCAACAAAGGAACTAAGTGTTCTAATTCTATCCAATATCTCCCAGGAACCAAATCAACTGTACCTGCAAGTCCCAAAACAATGAACAACCATACGGGAAACATCAAATGGGAAATGGGGCTGAAACACACAAAACGACAGGCCGGGTCATTACCGTGCCCATCAACCTAGCCTTACTAGGCTCAAACTACCCAACTGGAGAATGACACCGCCTGCCATATAAAGCCTCATATGGAGACATATGAATACTAGAGTTGTAGTTGTTGCAGGAAGAAAAATATGTCAATAGTAGCAACTGATCCCAATGGCCTCCAAAATTGATAACACAGGCTCTCAACATATCCTCAAGGATTTACATAGTCCGTTTGGATACCCACCCGTCTCTTGGTGAAATGTGGAGCTAAGCTCTACCTGCATGCGCAACTCTTGTTAGACAGGTCTACAAAAGCGCGATGTGGACTGAGTACCATAAGTCTAAAATGATTGAAACGGGCACTCCATACAAACGAAAAATCTCTCTAATATAGATCTGGTCTAATGTTTCTGAAGTGTCAGAAGTCTTAATCGGAATGAAATGCGCACACTTAGTAAATTTATGCACAACAACCCAAATAGCATCAAACATTCTTATGGTATGTTGTAACCGTACCATAAAGTCTATAGTGATATGCTCCCACTTGAACTCCGGTACTTCTATCTTCTAAAGCAAACCACCCGGCCTCTAATGTTCATATTTGACCTGCTAACGATTCAAACCTCGTGAGACATGCTCAACAATGTCCTTCCTTTTCTTTTGCACCAATAATGTAGCTTCAAATCACGATACATCTTTATATCACCCAGATGCATAGAATACTGCGAGCTATGAGCCTCTCTGTGAATCAACTCCCTTAATCTATTAATATTAGGAACAAAAATCTAATCTTGAAGTCGCAATACACCATCATCCTCGTTACACCGTGTCCTTAATTACAAGCAAATAGTGATCATCATATGACGAGGCTTAATGAACTTAAACATGACGACTGCGCAACACCACAGGCAAGAACTTTACTAAGCTAAGAAATACCAAATCACACAAATCTATTAGCCAAGGCCTGAACGTTCCTATCCAAAGGCCTCTTTGCTAGTGGAATAAATACCAAACTCCACATACTCTCTGCCTTCCTACTCAAATCATCTGCTACCACATTTTCGTTGCCCGAATGATATAATATAGTGATATCATAATCCTTTAACAAATTCAACTACCTCCTTTGCCTCAAATTCAAATTCCTTTACTTGACTAAATGTTGAAGACATTGGTGTTTAGTGTAAACCTCGGATGACACAACACACAACTAATGCCTCAAAATCTTAAGTGCATGCATAATGGCCGCCAACTTGAAATCATGAATCGAATAGTTCTTGTCAAGGGGCTTAAACTGATGTGATTCATAAACAATCACCCTACAATCTTGCATCAACATTTTGCCAAACCAACGTGCAAAGCATCGTAATACACTGTGTATCACCCTGAACGTGTGGGCAATACCAACATTGGAGCTGTAGTAAAAGCAGTCATGAGCTTATAAAATCTCTCTTCACACTTATCAGACCATCTAAAAGGAATACCTTTCTGAGTCAACTTGGTCAATGGGGCTGCAATAGATGAAAATCCCTCAGAAAAACAACGATAATAGCCTGCCAAACCCAAGAAACTCCTGATCTCTATAGCTATAGAAGGTTTAGGGGAACCCTGAACTGCCTCATCTTCGTCAGATCCACCTTGATACCATCACTAGACACCAAGTTGCCTAAGAATGCCACTAAATCCAACAAGAACTTGCACTTAGAAAACTTAGCATACAACTTCTTCTCCATTAGAATCTGAAGGATAATCCTCAAATGTTGTTCATGCTCCTCCCTGCTACAGAATGTACCAAGATATCATCAACGAATACAATGATAAAGGAATCAAAATATGGATTAAACTTATTGTGCATCAAATGCATAGAAGTTGCTAGATTATTAGTCAAACCAAAAGACATCACCAAAAACTCATAATGTCCATAACGAGTCCTAAAAGCCATCTTGGTATGTCTGAGGCTCTAATCATCAACTGATGATAGCCTGATCTCAAATCAATCTTCGAAGATACATTGGCACCCTGAAGGTGATAAAAAAGATCACCAATACGAGACAATAGATACTTGTTCTTGTTAATCAATACACATCCTAATAGAACGATCATTATTTTTCAAAAACAACATTGGTGCATCATAGAGAGAAACATTAGGCCGGATGATTCCCTTGTCCAATAACACCTGCAACTGCTCCTTCAATTCCTTCAACTCAGCTGGAGCCATGTGATATGATGGAATAGATATCGGCTCAGTGCCCGGTATAAAATCAATACAAAATCAATATCCCTACGGGTGGCATGCTCGGTAGGTCTACGCGAAACACATCTGGAAACTCCTTCACTACTAGGACTAAATCAACGGTATGAGCCTCAGCACTAGTATTCCTATCAAAAGCCAAATACGCCAAACACCTTTCTCAACATTTCGCTGAGCCTTTAGAAATGAAATCAACCCTACTAAGGGTATGACCAAGATAACCCTTCCATTCCAACCTTGGCAGCCCTAGGATAGTCATTTCATAGTCTTACCGCGACAATCAAGAATAGCATGAAGATGGCCAATCCATATTCGGAATCACATTAAAATCTAGCATATTTAGCAATAGAAGATTGAACTTAGCCTCATAACCTCAATAGTAACCACACAAGATCAATAAACACGATTCACCACAATCGAATCATCAACGGGTGTAGATATATTAACTTGAATATGAAGAGAATTATGAGGCATATCCAAATAAAGAGCAAAATATGATGACATATATGAATAGGTAGACCCTATGTCAAACAATACATAAACATCTCTATGATCGACCAAAATCATGCCTTTGATCACCACATCTGAGGTCACAAGAAAGCATAGCAACGAGCCAAATCGCCACCGGTCTGGCCTCCACCTACCTAGACCTCTCCTCTAGGACGACCCCTGATTGTATATCCTTCCATCTAGCTGACTGGGTAGGAGACAGAGCAATAGATGCAGGAACCATCCTCACTCATAATCCTGCTGTTCTCCCTGAAGATCAATGGGTGCCGCATTTTAAGGATTTCAACACTGCATCAAATGCAATCCTAACCACAACAGTCATTACAAAGCACCCGGTCACGATTGAGTTCTTTCCAGTATTGAAGTACAGAACCAAGCTGCTAGGATCTGATGTGCTAGGAAAAGATCTGGGATGGTTATAGACTGGAACTTTTCTTCAATGATGGTCATGGTTCGGCTTGCCAGCAACTTTGGAAGTGAAGAGACGAAGGCTTGTTTCAGATTGATGTCTCTGCCACTATCAAGCCTGGGGCAATGCCTTCTCGGTTGGCCAAACTCTCCACATACCAACCCCTAACTGACTAAGGCTACTTAATCTAAATCTAGCCAAGATGACTAGAATAACAACTAGAAGAGATATGAATAGATGAATCATAGTACGAACTCACTAGAAGAGCACTAAAACATGATAGAACTAGAGTGTTGAAAGATGATCGAGCCACTACTCCACAGGCTACGTGTTGTGCAGAATGAGGTGGCCTACCACGATAGCTTGTAGCAAACTAACCCCTACCTCAAGAGGAGGTACCCCTAAAGCTACTAGAATGATGAGGTCTCTTATAGAGTCACCATAGCCTCTCTCCCCTGACTATGAATATGCTTGATCCTCCGAGCTATCTCCACAGGTTGGTGGAAAGTTGTCTCAATCTCTGACTCTCAAGCCATAGTAATCCTGATACCATTATTCAACCCGTTAGTAAATCTCCTCACCTTTTCTGCCTCTATGGGAATCAAGTTAGCAGCATGACGAGACAACTCTATGAATCTCGCCTCATAATTAATCACAGTCATGAAATCCTACTGAAGATGCTCAAACCGGCCTCTCAATTCATCCCTCTTGGTGTGTGGGATGTACCTCTCAAGAAACAACTATGAGAACTGACTCCAAGTAAGAGGAGATGAACCTACTGGCTTGACCAGCTCATATGTCTGCAACCATTACCTAGCAGCCCCTATCAGTTGAAATGTAGTGAATTCCACCCTATTGGACTATACCAAAACCAAATTGTGAAGCATCTATTGAATCTATTTAGTCAATCATGAGCATCCTCTAAAGCGTCACCATAAAAGTATGGAGGATGTAACCTCTAAAACGTGCCCATCTGTTTCTGCCCATTAGAAGACATAGCAGGCATAACCACGAGTTTATCTGCTTCTAAAACATCTCTGCTACCTTATCCGGAGTACGGTGGCCTAGGTTTAAACTCCTCTTCCGTCCTAAAATATGGACATAGCATTTTGAAACACCGATGCAGCACCAAAAGCCTCAAAATATAGAGTTGGCACTAGAGTCTCAATATGATCATCAACTTGATCCATAGGTGGATCCACTAACACTGCCCTAGCACGCTCATGGGCTCTGGTGGTTGCTCAACCCCTAGCTGCAACCGTGTGCCTTTAATTCTATATTTTTAGTGAATTACATACCATACATTTTGGTGTTTTAAAAACAAATTGGTGATTTTTCAGTGTAATCGAGTTGATTTTACGTGTTGGACCATATGAATGCAAAGTGGAACGAAAGTTGCACACAATGATGTTGAAAATACAAGTGTAGAGCGCGAAAGGAGAATCAATGCAAGGCACGAAGGAGACCATTCCCCAGACCGCTCCCAATTGGCTCATGGTAAGCTCAAGCTTACGCTCTACCTTGCCTCGCCAGGTATCCCACTTCTCCCCTCACCTGGCCTCGCGAGGCTACTACCTCGCCCCAAACCAAGCCTCGTGCCCATACTCCTGTCCAAGAGAAGATTGTTTCCTTGTTGATTTTGGACTTGGAGACTTCGGTCCTAACCTATAAATACCCCCTAAACTTGTCTAAGAGGGGGTTGGATGTATATTGAAGGTAATGAAAGGAAAGGAACACAAACGGAGCACGAAATCATATCATCTTCCATCCTTAATCTAGTATTCATAGTTCTTATGATTCAAAACAATATTTTGATTGCTTGTATGAACATAAGTGGCTAAAACCCCTCTTATTTTGGGGTTATGGGTCGTCCTTGAATATTTACATACAACGGTTGTTGAACTTGATTGAATCATAATGATTTGTTTGTTCAATCTTGTGCTTACTTATTTTATAGCGTAGCTAATAGTTGAATACTATTTATGAATTTATAGTTGAACTTGAGAGTTGGAACTGTAGATTGCATATAGAATGAAATAGAGTAATTTCTTGAATCCGGGCATTGAAGTAGGGATTTACGGTTAGGATAGACATATCATAATTGCCTTACTTGGGTAGTATCGCATGAGATATACATGCATTCTAGTTAAATCTGATTCTACAGGCATATAGAATTAGGTTGGCTTAAATAGGCGAGCGAGGCATCAAAAGAAACTCATGAGTAAAATAAACCATGTTAATCAACAATTAGATAGACCAAGTAGTTAAATTAACCGGAAAACTCAATACAATCTTTAATCTCACAGCCCCAAATATCCCGGTCTCATAGAATTTGCTCTTAAGTTGTTCATGTGATGTATTTGTACTCTTTCTCTCTTTCTTGCTTGTCAGTTTTCCTAGTAATTTTTGTTAAATAAAATTCACAATAATTTTCGGAAAAATCTCTTGAGAAAATAAGTCTTCATGGGAACGATACTTTCTTATGACTTTATTACTTGACGAGCGTGTATACCTATATGCGCATTGGCCCCAACAAGTTTTTGGCATAGTTACCAGGGATTTAGAAACAGCTATTTTCTGAAATAAGATTTTATTCAATATTTGTGCAAGCTTTAAATTTTTTCTTTTAGTATCTACTTCTATAGGTGTTCACACTGAATGCGACGGAGGAGTGGAAGCTTGAACGACCTTCCTCCTTGAGATACTGAACTTAAAACACTCTTCCATAAGTTAAGGAGGGAGGTCGAAGCGAGAGTAAGAGCTATAGAGTTGGGCAGCATAGTCCAACCACATCAAATAGAGATAGCAGTAAACAACGAGCAACCGGTGATAGAGGCTACAAGGCCTAATCTCGCAAACATGACTCAGGCTATCATAAAGCCTGACATAACTGGTCCCACTGAGCTTAAGCAGTATATTGTGCAGCTAATTCAGTCCATAAGGTAATTTGTGGGCCTCTCTAATGAAGATCTTCAGAGGCATATCCAGAACATCTTAGAAATATTATCTGAATGTTTCTAAGGAGTATGACAAGATGACATTGTTTCCCTTTTCTATGCCGGGGAAGCAAAATAATGGTTGCAAAAGGAGCCGCCTAACCCAATTCGCGTGTGGCATGATCTAGCAAGGAAATTCTTTATCAACTTCTTCCCTACAAACAAGACTAAGACAATGAGGAACTAGATTCTTGGTTTCAACAAAGGGACAGCGAGACTCTTCATCAAGCTTAGGAAAGATACAAGAAGATACTCAGTGATTGTCCACATCACTAGAAAATTGATAAGGTGTTGGTTCACACATTTGTTGATAGGTTAGACGAGTCTTCAAAGATAAATTTCGACTCCACATGGAGTTGCATGCAGACTCTCTTAAAAAACTTCTCCACGAATGATCATAACTCGCAAGGTGATAGGGAACCACGAAGAATAATAAAATAAAGGATCGAAGGCGCACTGGATTTGGTTGAGCTTACCATTATGAGGGAAGATATGGCTAAATTGACAAATCAGATAGCTAAGCTATCAATGGGACAAGCACATTCGATGCATCATGTGCAACAGATGTCTACATGTGAGTTATGTGGAGAAAGTCACATGCTTGACCAATGCCCAGTACATCCGGAGTCTATTTATTAAGTTGGACAACAATGTCGAGGTTTGATGAACCAGAATGCTCAATACGGGAATACATATAAGCCCAATAGGAGGAATCACCAGAAATTCTCATTGGGTGGAAACCAAACTACTCAGAATCAGTATTGACACCAAGGGAATTATAATCAGCCTCAAAAGTCACTACAGAAGATAGAGGACAGTATAACTTGTTGAAAAAGTTATTGCTTGATAATCAACAACTCAGTTTTGACAATCAGCAATTCATGACATATTTCAGAAATTTACAGAGGCAATATAGGCAAATAGCCTACACTCAAAATATTAGACCTACTGGGCTCTTCCAAAAGCGATACCGATAAAAATCCCACAAAACCGTGCAAGCAATCACTTTGAGAAAAGGAAGAGAACTGGAGGAGCTTCCCTCTAAAAGGTTAGCACTAAAAGAGAGCTGGTGGTAAACCAGTGCAGGAAGCAGAAAAGATAGATGATAAACCAAAGCGAGAGATGGACACAAGGCCACCACCGCCTTTTTCAGAAAGACTGCAAAGGAAAGAAGATGATTCTACGTATAAGAAGCTTTTAAATATTTTGAGTCAGGTATGTGTGAATTTGCCGTTGGTGGAAGTATTATAGGAAGTGCCTAAATATGCCAAGTATCTTAGAGACATTGTGTTTAACAAGTGGAGACAAGCAGAATTTGAGACAATTGCACTTACTGAGGAGTGTAGTGTTGGAGTGCAGAGTAAGCTTCCTCCAAAGCTAAAGAATCCAGGATGTTTTACAATCCCGGTAGTAATTGAGAAACATGAGATTGGTAGAGCCTTATGTGATTTGGGGGAAACTATTAATTTGATGCTCTTATCTATTTTCAAGAAACTCAAATTGGGAGCCCACAGACATACTACGATCAATTTACAGTTAGTAGATAGGTCGTTGGCAATACCATAAGGGATTATTAAGGATGTGCTAGTACGAGTGGGGAAATTCATTTTTCCTGCTGAATTTATAATTCTTGACTACAAGGCAGATGAGGAAATGCTTATTATTTTTGGGTGACTATTTTTGGCTACTAGTGGAGCGATTATTGATGTGAGGGGAAGAAAAGCTGACGATAAGAGTGCATGATAAGGAAGTCACTTTGTATGTGTGCAAAGCGCTTAAACTTCCCAAGCATTATGAGTAATTGTGCATGGTTTCTATGGTGGAATCAAAGTTGATAGAGCAAGGTCCTTCTGTGGATCTTAGGGGAATTGAAAGGAAAGCTGAGTTAGAAGACGTGGTTTGTAAAGTTGACAGAAAAAGGGTCAGAGAGGAAAGAGAAGACCCTCCTAGAGCGCGTAACAAGCCAAAAATCCATAGGAGGAGGAGGAAGCGAAAGCATCCAGCTTAAGAAAGTGGCTCATGCCATGTCGCGACTATGACTTAGGCGCTTGTTGGAAGGTGTCACGACCCAAATCGCAGGTCTGCGACGGGCACCCGATGCCTTACTCAACTGAGTACCAACGTAACATATCTTTCTTATCATATCATCATTGGTAAGTGGGTCAGAAGAGCCGTCATGAGATAACCAGAATAAAATATAAGAGAATACTCGATATAGGATGACCCAACCTGGTATAAAAACTCAAAGATGTGACATGTTGGCCTATACAACAAAAATGATCATTTTAACAATCAAAACATAGGCCGACAAGGCCACATATACATGACATATGTGTACAAACCTCTAATAGTATATAAAAATCATAAAGGCCGGAACAGGGCCCCGCCATACAAATCTATACATGTTCAAAGCATAGTGAACCAATAGGCAACTCAAGAGCAAGTGGAAGGCACCAACACCTTTGGCTGAGCTGATAGCATATTAGTAGGACTGTCAACCTGTCTATTAGGAACCGCGGGCATGAAACGCAGCGTCTCCGGGCAAAAGAGATGTCAGTACGAATAAACTACCGAGTATGTAAGGCAAGAAAAGCAGTATATAAAAGACATGAAAGAAACACGGTGTAAAGAACTCAAACTGTAAGTCCAAATAGCTCTGTGAATCATGAAATATTTATAATATCATGCATATGCATATAAATGTCATATCATGCATAGGTATGTGCATACATAAAGTCATCAACCCACTGAGGGCATCCCATTATATCATCTTAGCCTCTGTGGGCGAAATCATCAACCTGTACCAGCTGATCAGGTGGTGGTGCATATATAACGTAGTAACCTTTCCCCATTCCCCATGTACATATTATATACGCATATATAATGCCATCCGGTCATGGTGGTACATGTATAAATGGATGTAATGCATAATGAAGTAAGTCAATAAGATCTCTCAGACTGTCACAAGATCATTATGTCTTCGGATAAAATTTATCAACTTACGTATTTTATGAGACCCATGAACAGACGATATTATATTAGGACACATGGGGAATCAAGAAGATAGGCAACCCTAGTACTTCTAAGAATAGAGTCACTTGTGAAAGTTGCGTGTTTGCTCGTTTCATTGTGTCATATGGATCATGCCAAAAGGAAGAAAGGGATAGCCTTAGCATACCTTTAATTCTTTGAGTCCTTAATACCTGCCAAGAAATCCTTCAAACAACGCAACTCAATCTACCATAGCATAAGGAGATTCAAAATCAGTGCTGAGTAAAGACTAAGTCCGCAACTTTAACTAGTAGCTCGTTTATGTAAACTTGGGCAGCATCTCCCCTGTAACCTTCCTTTACCAATTCCATCAACCAACACGTACCCATACAACTTTCACCTATATACTTTCAGCACCACAACACAAATCAATCTACACAACAACAAGTGCATAAACATCACCAATGAAGCTACTATTTAACACGACAAACGGCAAGCTCAGATTGAATCGCTTTTGAAACCCTTTGACCCCAAAGTCATTAATTCACTAACTTAACAACATAGTAAGCATTATATTAAGTACAATGGAATGACTTCTAGCCTCCTATTCATCTCCTAATTCACCCTCAAATAGCCCAACAATCTAACAACAACAAGAAGTACAACTTTCCATTGTTATGTTGTCCGTTCTCTTCATATTCACCGTACCAACAACAAGTTCGACATGTAGACAATATTTTATAAAAACAACATCATAAGAGAGTCATTTTAAAGGGTTTCCAACCATTTATAGTTCATGGAAATAACCTTTCAAAAACAGTCCATTAAAAACAATAACATCTCAAACTATTTCAAGTCTCCTTTTGTAGTATTTTGCTCATATAATGCAACCAACACACAAACAAATTCAAGCACATGTAGTAGGACGTTATAATCACCTTAACCAGTAGAAAAAACACAAAATCTCATCCAAGAACAGCCCACAACTATCCTCAATGACACCACAACACTATAGGTGTTGTATTCTCATCTTGAATCAATGTTTTGTGTTCAAGTTGGTGAGTAAACACTTGTAGTTTACCCTAAAAATCTAATATATATGAAGGAGGGACTGATTATTACCTTAATCAACATGAAAAGCACGAAACAATAGGTTTCTTCACTTGAAGAGTCCTCCAAAACAACCACGAGATGAAGGCTTACAATCTGGCAAGCACCACAGGATCTCTAGCGTTGGATTCATGTTTTCCTCTTTGGTTTTCACTCTAGAATCATGGACACTGCTTTGACAGTGTATTGGGAGAGTCTAGGGTCTGGTTGGATCAAAAAATGACCTCAAATGAGATTTTCCCCGATCTTTAAAGGTTGGAGAATCACCCACCGCCCAAGAGGGTCCCGTGGGAACTGCTTGCGCAGTCTCGCAAAAACGAGAGTGTCTCTCTACTTCAATGTTGTATCGAAAAATAGTTTAATGCATTGGGAACTACACTCATAGTGCTTTAATTTGTTATGTGGATCATCCTATAATTCCAAATTGATTTGGAGAAAGCTCACATACATTTGACCTAATTTTCTGCACATTTATGAATGTAATTGTGATGACGACTATCACAAGACTTAAATAAATCATAACATAACCTCCTTATCATGTTGAGCACCATAGTCTCACCCAAAAAGAAAGTGCTATAACATTCCCAACTTGTCGACTATCGACGAAACTTATTTTCTTCAATTCGTTTAGCTTCTAAATTTTCCAACCCTCTTGGTACTTTTTTTTCATGATGTTAAATATTGGTAACCTCCAAGGTAACATGATTAACTAACTTTATGCACTTTCAAAGACGAACTCATTTTCGAGCTTACATCAATTGACTTACAACGTACTGTCACGTAAGAAAATATGGGTGTAACAGCATTCCCCCCTTTGGAGCATTCGTCCTCGAATGCTTATTGATGCGCTTATAAGTCTCATAACCTATATCTCTTACGAATACTTTAATATCGTCCTTTCCATGTAGGCAACTATTCTGTGAATAAATCCAAATGCCAGGGCATTCCTCCTTTTAGTCCTCTATCTCACATCACGACTTGTGGTCGGAATTCTTCCAATCTCATAACTGTTTCTACCTATGTCATGTAGCTTGTACGACTCTATCCTTGTATGCGTGCCTATGTAAGTATTCTCTCCTTTTGCCTCCAACTTTTAGCCAATCTCTAGGTCTCACTTTGTGAACATATACAAAACTATGACAAGTTGTCCCTCTAGGCATATATAGGTGTACTGAAGTTCTTCGCTTAGTACTTTGTCGAACTTACGACTATTGATATATCTTGTTTCATAAACTTGGTTATCTATGCTTGTGGCTTTACTACATCTAGGTAGGTCTTACTATGTCGTAACTCTTACTTCGGTTTATTGATACCAAGGTCTGCTACCCAACTCCAGGTTACTCTCTCATTGCTTATCCTATAGGTATAAATTTAAGTCCTTTAATGCTTCCTCATTATTGCTCATCTTAATAATGACGGCCTAATCGCATCTCATTCTTTGGAACTTTTTTCCATCTATCTTTGATTCACCTTAATATTGATCTATTATCTACCACTGAAAAATTGAAACTTCTTGCGGAATAAATTGTCATTAGGGCTCACGTCTCATCGGGGAACATCTAAAGTGATTTGCCTGATTCACCTAGGGACGATATCATACTTCAATAACCGTATTTCATGGCATCCCAATGTGTTTCATCTTATGGGGGTATTCTATTCTTGTACAATTCAGGAAATCCCTTTCCTTTAAATCATTATTCAATCAAAGGCATAAATATCATCCTATTATCATTTGTCACAATTACACCCTTACTTTACTACCAGGGCAGCATTTCATCTCTTCTAATTTCTCCTAGTCTTAGACTCCTCTAAGTTCAATCAGGTTTTCTATAACTTACGAAAACCATCAGGTCTCTTGTTTTCATGGGTTTAATCCCGAGGACTTACCTATTCTCCATCACCTTTTCTTATCCTTACTTCTATCTACCTAAAACCTTTTCGCTCTACGATACTTTAGCTTACAACCTACATATATCTATTTTTCCTACTCGCAACCCTCTTTTAACTTGCTAGCATCATGATTTTCTTTTCGTGCCTTCTCAGTTATCTTTAAATCTAAGCAATTACTTTTCCTGGTCGTTTTGCCACTTGTTGCATGAATACTTGGCTTATCATTTTGCCCACGAATACTGGAATTTCCTGTAACTCATATGATCTCAAATATCACCTTTGATTTTTTTTTCCGTTCATTAGCCACGATAGGTGCCACTTTCTTATGGAGTGTATACAATATTGTATTGAGACTGTTGTTACAAGATCGTTTCTTATTCAAGTTGCTATGCTTGGGTTGAAACCTTCTTCCTTATTTTCTCAGCTAGTCTTTCGCTGTAGTACTTAGGGGAGACCCTCAGACTCTTGTAAAGCTGCGAGCTTATTACATCATATACCTGACAGAATTTTTGATGTTCTTGCTCACCTATAATTATCCCTAGTTACGTACCTCCGCCCTTGTGCTCGTAGGTTTGCTTTTGAACTGAAATTTTTGATTGTCTTCCCAATGGCACTCTTTTATTTTCTAAACACTTATATGGTACCTTTAACTACCTCAACTCCTATCTAAATATTTCTCAAGGATTACGACATCATATGTATGAGGCAGAATTCACTATCTTGGGGTTCACTATGTTTATCTTCCACAATCTGCTGATTTGTCTGTATCATCTTGTGTAGACATACCTAGGCTCTTCCTGAATCAACTACTAACTACTCATTGGTCCATTCTCATATCTATATTCCGCGTAATCTCTCTTGGGTTATGTCTGTTGCCTTAGCTTACCTCTCGCACTGGCCCCTTATGTATCAAGTGTTCATTTGCTCTTATTTTTCAATAATATCTTGTGCGGGAACCCTTACTGCCTCTCCCCGGCATCGTGCTTGCATAATGTTCTGGAGCTGTAACATATCTATAGGATCTGAGTAAATGCAATCTCATTCCTTTTTGCCTTTATACCGCATTCTTCCTTTACCATTCTATATTTACCTGCACCACTTAACTCCGACTTAATACCAAACCAATCCATCCTCCTTCCTTTAGGGGATTACTAATATTTAATGCTATGAAGAATTACCTATAAATGTTTTACCTCTTGATTTTTGGCATCTTTTCACATCTTCAAAGACTCTTACTCGCCTTGCGCTAACCTTCTATTCCTAGGATAATTGAATTTCTTACGCACGAGAGTGACACCTAGTGTAACTGGCACACTTAGTCCCTTAAGCTTAACATTGTTCATAATGCTTGTTTTAGGGAAGCGTCTTCCTGAATGACATTTAAAGGTTATTTTTCCATTGTCCATTATGTTATTGCCAGAACGCGATCTCTGAAATTGCCATGATGTCGACTATTACCAAATCCTCCGGTCCCTATTCATGTTCAATTTTATCTTGTTTACTAGATGATATTAATTTTTGTTACTACATGGGTCTAACTTAGCCTTCTGATAATCATGTTGGAGTCACCAACTCATTTCTCGAGATGAGGATATGACCATTGGCCTATGCTCTTTTATTGTTTCAAGGCTTGTAACCTCGTCTTTTCCTTCACTTGACTATAGACTCTGTCATCATGTCATATTTAGATTTACCATTATCACCCATTTATCGCATCTTACTCATAATGATTTATTTACTCTCTTCTTATTCTCCTGCTAATATTTCTGTCTATCACCTTATTCTGAAAACTTCAACAAAATATTCTTTTGCTTTTAGCTCCCTTTGCTCTATCCACTTGCTCTTCGGGTCGCCTAACATTCTCTCTTACCTATAGGCGGGAGTCATACAAAGATAAATATTTATCCCTTATAGGATTCCAATGCCAATCTTCTAAATTTTTTCTAGACATTCTAGTATTTCATATCTAAATGTACTATTCTAGAGTGCACCATCGAGGTGTCTCACTAGGAGAACTATTACCATGTTTGCAATATCCTTCGGAAATGTTAGCTAATGGTAACAATCTATCTACCATTTTGGGTTACTCTAACCTAGCTGGATCCTGATATTCCATCATTCTCTTAAACAATATTTGTTAACTCCCATAGGGCATAACTAAGATGGGTGTGGCGAATTATGCATACCTCTATTACTGTTGAAGGTAACTCTGAATACTTATATTTCTCTGCCTGAATTGTAAAAACTGATAATCTTCACTAACTGGGTACCTTGTACCCTTCTTCACCTTGCTTCTTTTACTTGTTGAAACTCGTATCTACCTTCTGATTCTCTTGTTACTTTTTAAACCATAGGTTCATAGATATTCATGCCTTATGGCTCCTTATCAAGAAGCTTGCACGTCTTAGTACACACATAATCTACTGAAGACCTTACATTTACTCATCATAAGAATGAAGCAAAATCGAGTTCCTCTAACTCAACTCTTCCATACCCACATTCAATATCTTACCAACTGTCTCTATGGATTTAGGTATCGTTGTATTACAAGTAAAGTAGAATTTGGGAGTTTGAATTCTTACAACTGCACTCTACCACACGATCTAGAGTATGAAGAAGGAGTGACAGTCCTAAATGCTCTGTAGCCTCCTGCTTATAAGTGTGGTGCACAACATACCCATAAATAAGACTCTGCTAGACACGACTTGTAGACTCCTTAGGACAGAACTGCTCTGATACCAAGTTCATCATGACCCAAACCGTAGGGCCGCGACGGACACCCAGTGCCTTACTCAACCAAGTACCAAGGTAACATATCTTTCTTATCATACCATCAAGGGTAAGTGGGCCAGAAGGGCCGTCATGAGATAACCAGAATAAAATATAAGGGAATACTCGACATAGGACGACCCAACATAGTATACAAACTCATACATATGACATACGAGCCCATCCGACCGAAATGATCATTTGTACACTCAAAACATAGGCCGACAAGGACATAAAATCATCCATATACATGACATATATCTACAAGCCTTTGTGAGTACATAAACACCATAAAAGGCCGGGATAGGGTCCCGCCATACCAATCTATACATGTCCAAAGCATACTGACCAAATAGGCAACTCGAGAGCAAGTGGAGAGCACCAACACCTTCCGCTGAGCTAATAGCCTATTAGTAGGAGCGTACCTATCAATCAGGACCTACGGGCATGAACTGCAGCATCCCCAGGCAAAAGGGGCGTCTGTACAAATAAAGTACCGAGTATGTAAGGAATGAAAAGCAGTATATAAAAGACATGAAAGATACATGGAGTAAACACTCAACCTGTAAGTCTGAATAGCTCTGTGAATCAAGAAATATTTATAATGTCATGCATATCCGCATAGATGTCATATCATGCATAGGTATATGCGTAAAAAATGTCATCAAGCCTCTGAGGTCATCCCACCATATCATCTCGACCTCTATGGCGAAATCATCAACGTATACTAGCTAAACAGGTGGTGGTGCGTATATAACACCGTAACCTTTCCCCATACCCCATGTACATATAATATACAGGTATATAACACCATCTGGTCATGGGTGTACATGTATAAATGAGTGTAATGCATAGTGAAGCAAGTTAATAAAATCTCTCGGAATGTCATAAGATCATTATGCCTTCGGATAAACTTTATCAACTTACGTATTTTCTGAGACCCGTGAACATACGATATTATAATAGGACACATGGGGAATCAAGAACATAGGCAACCCTAGTACTTCTAAGAATAGAGTCACTTGTAAAAGTTACGTGTTTGCTCGTTTCGTTGTATCATATGGATCATGCCAAAAGGAAGGAAGGGATAGGCTTAACATACCTTAACTCCATTGAGTCATATATACATTCCAAGCAATCCTTCAAAAAACTCAACTCAATCTAGCATAGTGTAAGGAGCTTCAAAATCGGTGCTGAGTAAAGGCTAAGTCTGCAACTTTATCTAGTAGCTCGTTTATATAAATTTGAGCAGCATCTCCCCTATAACCTTACTTTAGTAAGTCCATCAACCAACACGAACCCATACAACCTTCACCTATATATTTCAGCACCGCAACACAAATCAAGCTACACAACAAGAAGTGCATAAACATCACCAACGAAACTACTATTTAGCACGACAAACAAGCTCGGATTGAATCCCTTCTAAACCCTTTAACCCCAAACTCATTCATTCACTAATTTAACTACACAGTCAGCATGATATTAAGTACAACGGAAGAACTTATAACCTCCTATTCGTCTCCCAATTCACCCTCAAACAGCCCAACAATCTAACAAAAACGCCAAGTACAACTTTTCATTGTTATGTTGTCCTTTCTCTTCATACTCATAGTACCAACAACAAGTTCGACATGTAGACAATATTATATAATAACAAAATTGTAAGAGTGTCACGATCCAAACTTGAGGACCATGACTGGCACCCGGGCCATACCAGCCGAGCACCGACGCACATTTTATCTAACCTTTCTTATTATCTATAAGGTCCGACGAGATCAATATAAATGGTAAACATGAATCCTAAGCAACCAACAATGACTGATAATGGCATGAACATATATACCATGGGCCGACAAGGCTGTCATGAAGCTTTGTATAATGTGCGAGCTGACAAGCTGCCATGAGAGACTACCCAAAAAAAATAGGTCGACAAGGCAATCCAAACTATACATGAGTCAAGAGTTACTAGAGAGAGAAGGTCCAGCGATGAGAGAGAGAAAGAGAATGAGCTTGAAGCTCATCATTAATGGCGATGGCTACGCCAGCTGGCGACCCTTCGTCTTCGACTCCCCAACCCCTCTCAACAAACCCTAGCAACTCGTACCCCTTAGATTACAGTCACCTCCTTCAACCATCAACCCTAAATTTGAATATCATGAACCCTAAATCGACAACCACAATCGAACCAATACCTCTCAAAAAAGCTTCTTTCTTGCAAGGACAACCGTTCGTCAAGATCACGGAAGCTGAGGTTGACAGAATGAACCAAATCGAGGGACTCCAATATGCAATAATCGGCAAGTTCTCATACGGATGGATAGATATTCAAGAACTCCGAAGAATAATTCCTGCGCAATGTGGAATTAGAGGCGATTGCAACATCGGACTTCTCAGGGATAGATATGCACTGATTCGACAGACACTTTGGCAAGATTTGATCAACTTCACCTCCAAAGCAGTCTATTTTCTGAAAGCAAAAGACGGATTTAAATACCAGATGAGGAATTTGATTTATGATGCAAAGTTCAAGGAAGAAGAAACATCAAAGGCGATGGCTTGGATATCATTCCCAAACCTACTTCCCACATACTATGTCAAAGAGTGTCTGTTCTCTCTAGCCTCTGCTGTTGGGGAGCCTCTTCACTTAGACACTGCCACAATCAATAAGACCCGTCCAAGCTGTGCAAGATTTAAGGTGCTCGTGGATTTACTAGCTCAATTGCCTAAAAAATTTCGCATGGACATTGATAATGAAGCAACAGGTTCTGTCAGAACAGAATGGGTTAAAATTCAGTACGACTTTATTCCCAAGTACTGTAAGCAATGCAAACTACAAGGTCATGACATGTTGGAATGTTGGAAGCTGCATCCAGAATTGCTAGCTTCACAATCAATAGAGCAAAAGAATGATAAAACCAACACAGTCGAATTCAATAAACAGCAGGGGGTGGAAAAGGCTCCTCTGATGATACTGTCAAGTTGCAATGTACTGGGCAATGCAGGCCCTCTATGGAAGGAAGTCAAGGACAACCCGGCACATAAGCAAGCTAACTTCAAAACAGTACAGGAAATGATAGCACTCGACAAGGCTACACAGCAGACTTAAACATCCAACAAATTTAATATGCTGAACTTGGAAATAAGCAATGATTATATAAACAGCCAACAGGTAGAGATGAAGGAAGCAGCTGCCCAGAAGAACATTCACACCTCAAACCTAACATCACACTTAGTAGAAGAGCACTCATGCTCTGCAGCAGATACACATCACTTATCAGTAATCATAATCTTGAAAAACGAAGTCAATAAGCAAACAACTGCAGACAACAAAAAAGAAGTAGTAGCTGAGGAATGCAATACCATACAGAAACAAGGAAAGCAATCACAAAGGAATCCACTTCCCAGTGGGTGCAGAAAAACTTCAATACCAACAAGATCACCAGTATCACCCCTCAACAAGAGACCCTATCACAGGTCATTCTACTTGATAAAACAATAGCCAAAATAACAGACAAGAAGCCAGCAGAAACATAATCAGAAAAACAGCAAGAAAGTTCAAAAAGTATTTATAGGACACTATGGGCAGATCAAATGGAAGAAGACTCAAAAAGGGGAAATACCAGAAGAAATGCAAAGTTAAGAAGAAGGAACAATGGGAGCAACTGGGGAGGATGCTCAAAGTGAAAAAGAAGTTGACAACAACAATACCACTTTGAGGAAAGACAACAATACACAAGCAAACCACCAAGGAAAGCTTCTGACAAACCTATGTCAAGACCAAGCCATTCTTGAACCTCAACCAGAAGAAGACATAACACAAAAAGGTAACTTAGACCCTGGATCAGCATCAATGAAAGGAGCAATAGTAACACAGCTACAAGCAATCGTTAGAACAAAAAACTCTAACATTGCAGAAGTAACAAGGAATAAGGAAAAGCACAAGGAGCATCCTAGCAAAGACTTAGATGATGAAACCACTGTTCAAAACATCCTCACCATGGCCAAACAAGGAGACCTCTCTCCAACTCAAATAGCCAAAGTGAAATCAGCAATCAAAGGTAAGACGAAGCAAAGCAAAGACAATAGCAACACCTCTGCAGCAGGGGTTCAAACAAAAAGAGCTTTAACACTCCCCAACAATCAATGATGAATGCAATCATCTGGAACATTAGATCAATCAACAAGGTATAGTAGAAGAATTGGCTTCACTCAAGCAGTGGCTAATGTCTCTAACAAAATTTGGGCTTTCATTGACAATGTATATGAGATCACAATCCTATCTGACATGGTACAACGACTCACCTTGAAGCTTCTCCACACTGAAACATAGATGGAACTCATACTCACACTGGTTTATGCTAAGTGTAATGCAACAGAGAGGATAGAATTGTGGGATTCATTGTATGATCAGGCTCAAGGCATGACAATTCCATGGTTGGTTGGAGGAGACTTCAATGTGATCTGTGATCAAGAAGAAAAATTTGGAGGACTGCCAGTGCCATTCAATGAGGTAGATGATTTCGGACACTGTATCAACACCTGCAGCTTAACTTACTTAGGGTTCAAAGGCAGCATATACACATGGTGAAACGGGCAGAGCAGATGAGGACTGCAGTTTTAAGAGATTAGACAGATGCTTAGCCAATGCAGAATTCCAGCAAACATTCCCAAGGCTAGATGTCATTCACTTATCTAAGATTGGCTCAGATCATAGCCCTCTTCTGTTAAAATGTGACATGGAAGCAATGTCAATCAAGAATCCTTTCAAGTTCCTCAACTTCTGGACCAAACATGATACTTTCAAAACAGTTGTAAGAGAGAACTGGCAAGCAGATTTCAATAGGGACCCCTTCATTATCTTCAACTACAAACTCAAAAAGTTGAAAAAAGCACTGTCACTCTAGAGCAAAGCAGCATATGGGGACATATTTCAAACTATAGCAAGCATGGAAGAAGTAGTGTCCAAAGCTCTCTTCTGTAAGTTGTGGTGGAATTTCAGAACCAAACCTAGTCTCTGGAGTGCCTACATGTGTCAAAAGTACTGCAAAAATCACAATGCAGTATTAGTGCCATGGAAAAGAGGATCAGAAGCATGGAAGAAGATGGTGGAATGTAGAGAGAGCATAGAACATCAAATCAACTAGCATTTAAAAATGGGATCCTCACTCTTCTGGATTGACAACCGGACAGGACTGGGAGTACTTTACTTCATAGTACCAGCAGACTTTCCAATCGATAACTCAATACACAATGTAAATGATGTCCTGCAAGAGGGAAACCGGAATGTAGACAAACTCTCAGAAGCCTTGCCACGGGAAATTACAACACACATAGTGGAAGCAATAAAGCCTCCAAACAGGGGAGACATCATGGATATACCATACTGAATGCTACAAACACAAGGAAATTTTAGTGTCAAATATGCCAGGGAATACCTCAGAAGAAGAGATGAACCCAAAAGAGCCTACAAGATGATCTAGGTTAAAGGTCTCCCTTTTAAGATTGCCTTCTTCACGTGGAGAGTCTGGAAGGCTAAACTACCTCTAGATGACTTCATGAAAAGACTTGGATACCAAATGCCATCCAGATGCTGGTGTTGCATACAACCAAAGGAAGAGTTTGGTGCACCTCTTCTTTACATCTAGCACAGCAACTCAAGTATGGAAATACTTTCTACCAAGAGCAGGAATAGCACTCGGAAGCCTATCCTTCCATCAAGCAATAACCAAATGTTGGACAACACAAACAGTTGACAGACTCAAACCTGTGCTACAGCAGTTCCATCTTGCATTGTATGGAGCTATGGAAAAGAAGGAACTGCTGCAAACATGGAGAAACTGTCACAGTTAGCAGGGTCATCTATCAAGTTTCCACAGCACTACAAGCACTAGTCCAAGCAAGAAAACCAGGACTCAATGTCCTATACAAATGGCAAGATCTCTTGCACATGATGGAAAACTACACACCAAGATTAACTTTCAACAAAGTTATATGGGAATTTCCAAATGAAGGGTGGATTAAAGTCAACACTGATGGAGCATCAAAACGGAACCCGGGAAAGAGCTCAATAGGATACTGCTTAAGAGATGAAACAGGGGAGATCATATATGCACTTGGCACAACAATCCCAGAAAGAACAAACACCATAGCAGAAGCAACAGCTATTGTGGAAGCACTGAGGTTCTGTAGATCACAAAGCTATTGAACAACATCATTAATGGCATATGGAAGCCACCATGGTGCATAATTGATCAAGTAGAGGAGATACTGCAGCTAAAAGAGGCCCTCACACTTAATGTAACACATATATACAGAGAAGGAAATAAACCAGTTGACCATCTTGCAAACTATGCACTAGAATTTGAGAGAATTGAGTGCTATGATTTTTGGCAGTTAGACATACATGGCAGAAGAATAGTTAATGAAGATAAATTGCAATGCCCATACTTAAGAATGAAGGTAGCAAAATAGCAAGTAGGAAAAGGAAATAGTGGTCTTACACCAAGCCACAGACACACTTTCTCCCCATTGTACAAATGATTAACAACAAGAGCTCAAGAATATACAATGCTGTACTAATACTCTCTCTAATTCTGCAGGCACACTAGCTGATCACAGCAAAGCTTAAACTCTCCATAAAGCTCATGGAAGAATAGAGGAGGCTAAAACATTGGTTTACACTAACATGTTGTTATCTATTGCTAGATGCAACAACTGGTTTTTTGCTGAATGCAGGAAAGAAGACATCATATCAACACAACCTCTGCAACAAAGCAGGAGCACAGCAGCAACAGCATCACCAAGACATACCAATTGGCTTCTTGCTAGTTGCATGGAACAAAAACAGGGATATGCCAATACAACACAAATCACTGCAGCAAAACAAGAGCAAAACAGCATGCTGCTATCTTGGCACAACAACAGCATACACAACATTGGCTTTCACAACAACAGCAGAGAAAACATTCATAAAGAAACTGCAATCAATGAAGACTCACTAGTCTTTGCAGTTTCACAAGGAAACACAAGCTCACTGCTCTCTGCAGAAAAGAAGGACTGGAGCATGCTGGTACATCAGAATGGAACTCAACTACTCTCCACACTACTCACCAACATCACAAAGCAGATATCTGGCCTCAGCAGAAATTCAAAGAAAGCAAAAGATACATCAGAAAAAGAAATCATCACACAACAACAGTCTCAACAAGTAAACCAGCAACCACACCAATAGCAGAACGAAAACAATCAAAGCAATATCTATCACCCTTCTCAGAATCATAGGAACAAGGTCATATATGAATCCTGCAATGCCAGAAGGACAGAAGGCATCTTGAGCTGGATCAGGCCATTGTTGCACTTGCAATATGTGGTATTAGCACTCTTTGTGCTCATTCTATTGCAAATACAGCAATCACCATGGTCCAGTCTCGAGAACAACTACCAAGCACTACAGTCTTCGTCAAGTTTCACACTGCTCAAAGGACACAACTCATACCAACAACCTCAACAATGCCAATACAACAGTAGCAGCTATCCATTCAATCATCTCAAAGTAGAACACATAACATACACAGATGTGCAACAACAGCAACAACACTCAGCCAACATACATCAACATAGAAGCAGCAGCCCACACAATCACAGGATAACACAACAGCAACTCCTCATCACAGCAATGCAGCCAAAGCATCATCAGTAGAAACATCGTCCACGCTAGAACAACAAAAGAAGTCAAGGACATCAGCAAGAAGACAGATGTACCAGCAATCACAAGAGAAGAACACACCAACAGCGCATACCCTCATCAAATTCAAGCATCCTCCAAAGCAACAAACAACAGCAGACTCATCATCCACAAAGATCAAAAGGCAACCCCAGAAGAAAACACAACAATCAACAAGTAGAGCAGGTCACATCAACCTCATACACGCTCCTCATACTTGATCATCATTAGAAACAACAACTCCAACATTCAGCGGAAGTCTCAACACTCAGCTCACAACAATCACAGCACCAATAACAACAGACTTGAAATGGCACAGTCAACAATACAACTGTGCAACCACGAGATACACATTAATAGCCATCCTCAACTTGGCTTTCCTTGCTTTAGAGGCCAAAGAAACATTGAAGATTGCGCGCGCTTTTTTGTCATTCTTTTGCTAAATCCTAACATCATATCCTTTTGTCAGAGAAATATAGAAGGGAATAATTCCCTTATTCATACAGTCACAGTAGAAATACATGTACTTTTTTGTATAGCTGACCTAGGAAATATGCACATCGTTTTTGTACATACGACTGTCTACTACAAAATCGGCAGTCGTCACATTAGCATAGGTCTAACTTCCTTTTCCTACTCAGGTACTTTTAGTCAAAACTTTAGGATGACTATAGGTACATGTATTTATTTTTGGGAGGTAAGGTTTATGTCCCCCTCCATCCTTGTATTTTATTTCTATAAATAAAACTTATATTTAACCAAAAAGAAACAATACATGAGTCGACACCTATCCATGAGCCTCTAAAGGAACATAAGTGCTGCAACATTGCCGGAACAGGGCCTCAGCATACCTATAATGTCTCTAGCAAAAATGCATACCAAGATCACGGCAAGTCCGGAGAAGGGATCTCGCCAATAACCGCTAATCTAGGCAGGCTACTATGGTGGAGGAGCTTTGTCAACCTGTCTATCAGGACCTGCAGCACGACATGCAGCATCCACAAATAAAAAGGACGTCAGTACGAATAAAGTACTGAGTATGTAAAGCAGGAAAGCATAAGTAAGAATAGTAAGGTAAACAAGGACAGAGAATATAAAACCTGCAATATCTGGATGCCTCTGAGGGCTACTAACATGAAATTCATGATACATACATACATACATGCATACATACATATATACACACACACACACACACACACATAAACTATTAAAACATATGCCTCTGTGGGCATCATCATCATCATATCGTACCTGGCCCTTATAGGCTCGGTAAAAATATACCCGGCCATCATAAGGCTCGGTAGAATCGTACTCGACCACGTGGAGCTTCGTAAAACCCAACTGATCGGTGGTTGCACAATAGGTGTTGTACTCGGTCGACTGTAGCGCGGCTCAGTATAGTAAAATAGATACATATATATGATGTGTGTTGGACTTATTGGAATCATATTCTGAACCTTTCGGAGTGATGTAAGATCGGTATCCTCCATACACGTTATTAGGACTAGCTCTTCATCAAGAATCTTATACGAATAAGGAAGTACCGACAACATTGATAACAGAAGATTAAGAGAAGTAACATCAACCTCAATCATTCCATAAGAATGGAAACAATGTAAGTACTACTAGCTTCTAAGAGTAGAGTATCTTTGGAAGCTTGTTCATTACATTATGTACAATCGAAGCCATGCAAAAGAAGGAAAGGGATAGCCTCACATACCTTGTATATACTACGCAACCTCAAGCTATGAAAATGCCACGACTCCTTAGTCTACAATAAGAGAAATGACATTGTCGTTATCGTTTAAGCGTTGTAACTATTATGTATCAACCATAACATATTTTACGATGAAACGGACAGCATCTCCCCTATTTATATGACTTCCCACAAGTTAACACAATCACCAAACAACCCAAAAAACATCAATAATAATCATATTGAGCCTCCAAAATCAGTCCACCAACCAACAACATTACTAACAAGCTTTTCGATATATATCTGACAAGTTCTAGCTTCAATGACTTAGCCGAAACTTGGATAATCTTAAATACAAGTAATGTAAGAGGTTCCTTAACTTTAAATAGAAAGAACAACTCGAATTTTACCTTAATTGACCATGAAATATCCCTCCAATGCTGCCACAAGAACTAGGAAGCGAAGCTAGCAACCAATTAGGGTTTTTCGGCACTAGAATCACTTTAGAAGACTTGAAATCACCTAGGGTTGATATTAAAACTTGAGGGAGTATTTTACAGAACATAAAAAACTTAAAACAACCTCCCACACGAGCTGGAACAACACAAAAATCAACTACAACAAGAAGAACAAGAAAGTTACTAGCGCCACGGGATTCCCGACACTTGATTTGTGTTATTTGCCCTTTATTTTTGTCTTGGATCATGAGAGAACCTTCATAGAGTGTTCTTAGGGTTATAAGGTCTGAATATACTGAAAACTAATGAATTAAAACGGGGTTGAGGCATGTTATATATATCCATATGTCTTAACCGCCTATGTGGGCCCCATAGAGAGCTGCTTGGTGCAGTCTCGCGAAAACACTAATATCTCCCAATTCTTAGATTGTATCAACAAACAGTTTAATGCGTTGACAACTAGACTCATAGATCTTCAATATTATGGGTAGATCACCCCCCCCCCCC
>MCJB01017718.1:0-10912 GCA_002018475.1 Nicotiana obtusifolia | reverse complement strand
CCCCCCCCCCCCCAATTCCAAGTAAGTTGGGAGAAAAGTTTAATAACATTTGACTTAAAGTTTAAGTAAAATTACGAATGCAAGTTGCGACAACTTTGGTTTCATAACTTGTTTGACTTCAAGACGTATGACACAGATATTGTATGATTCAAATACCTTAAAACAGAACCTCTTGGTAATATTAATCACCTCTATATTTTCCTGAAAATACGATTTACAACATCCTTGATTCGTTTAACTTCTAATACTTGTTAACCACTCTTATACACCCTTGTATCAATTAAGACCAATAGGATTAAATTCTTATCATCTCATAGATAATCTCTTCTCAGGCCTATGTAGACTAACTTACGGCATAATCTAACATATGCAAATATGGGTTATAACACCCTCCCCCCTTGGGACATTCGTCCTCGAATGTAAGGATTTACGAGGAGTCTAACTCATCGTGGATTCCGACGAAAACTTCCGGCTGAGTTCCCCTATAAAATAGACACTAGCCAAACTCGCAAGTAGTTAAACCCAACCTATGGCCATACAAGGATATACAAAGCTTTATGGACATGCACATTACTTGCATATCACCATTTTGTATTAAGAAAGAGTATTCTCAAGTTATTGCTTACCTCATAGAGACGTTTCACCTTCTAATGCGTCCTGCGTTCCCCCGAAATCCTCGTTATCTTCAATCTGGAACTAGTAAGGGTATTTAGACTTCATCTCATCTTCTGCTTCCCATGTCATTTCTTCCGTATTATTGTTCCTTCAAAATACTTTAACGGAAGCTACATCCTTTGTTCGCAGCTTGTGGACTTGTCGATCTAATATAGCCACTAGCATTTCTTCATATGATAGATCCTTTGTAACTTGTACATCTTTGATAGGGACGATCCGAGAAGGGTCTCCAATACATTTCCTCAACATAGATACATGGAATACCGGGTGGACAAATTCCAATTCGGATGGCAATTCTAACTCATAAGCAACCTATCCAATTCGTCGAATAATTTTGTACGGCCCGATTTACCACGGACTTAGTTTACCCTTCTTCCCAAAACACATAATACCCTTCATCAGCAAGATCCTCAGGAAATCCCAATCACCAACCTCAAATTCTAGGTCACGACATTAGACATCAGAATAAGACTTTTGCCTACTTTGTGCTGTCTTCAGTTGCTCTTGTATCACTTTCACCTTCTCAATGGCTTGGTGAATCAAATATGGCCCATATAATTCTGTCTCACTGCTTCAAACCATCCAACTGGTGATCTACATCTCCTCCCATAAAGTGCCTCGTACGGGGCCATTTTAATACTAGAATGATAGCTATTATTGTAGGCGAATTCTATGAGTGCTAGATGGTCATCCTAGTTCCCCTTGAAATCTAAAACACATACTCGTAGCATATCTTCAAATGTATGAATTGTATGTTCAACCTATCCGTCAGTCTGTGGATGGAATTCCGTGCTGAGATTCACTTGTGTGCCTAAACCCTTCTGAAAAGACCTCCAAAAGTTAGCCATAAATTGAGCTCCTCGGTCTGATATAATAGATAATGGCAGACCATAAAGCCTAACAATCTCCTTGATATATAACTTCGCATAATCTTCAGCTGTGTAAGTTGTCTTAACTTGGAGAAAATGGGCACATTTTGTAAGTCGATCAACAATCACCCAAATGGAGTCAAACTTATGATAAGAGCAAGGTAGTCCAATAATGAAGTCCATATTAATCACCTCCCATTTCCAAGTCGGAATCTCTATATTCTGAATCAATCCATCGGGTTTCTGATGCTCAATCTTTACTTGTTGACAATTAGGGCACTGGGCTACATATTCTGCAATGGACTTCTTCATGTTATCCCACTAATACTGCTCCTTAACATCATGATACAACTTTGTCGAGCCGGAATGGATGGAATATCAGGATTGATGAATCTCAATCATAATCTTCTCTCGCAACCCTACCACATTAGGCACAGATAATCAGCCCTGGTATTTTTGTACCCTATGTCCTCCGATCTCGAAAGCTGTAATTTTACACTACTAAATGGTCTCTCTCAATCGTACTAAGGTAGGATCTTCATATTGCCGTGCTTTTACCTCGGCTACCAAAGATGATTCTAATGTATTCTGTACAGTAACACCTCCGTCATCAAAGTCTAACAATCTGATTCTCATACTGGCTAGCTGATGAAGCTCTTTAGTTAACCCCTGTCTGCCTGCCTCAATGTGTACTAAGCTTCCCATTGACTTACGACTGAGAGCGTCTGCCACAACATTGGCTTTACCGGGATGGTATAATATCTCGACATTGTAATCTTTCAGTAATTCAAGCCACGTATGCTGCCTCATATTCAACTCCTTCTACTTGAAGATGTGTTGTAAACTTTTGTGATCTGTGTAGATGTCAATATGGACACCGTATAAGTAGTGCCGCCATATCTTCAAAGCATATATTACTGCAGCCAATTCCAAATCATGAGTCAGGTAATTGTTTTCATGCTTCTTCAATTGTCTTGATGCATAAGCATATACCTTCCCACGTTGCATCAATACGCACCCCAAACCTATACCTGAGGCATCACAATATACCACATAACCTTCTGTTCCTTCTAGGAGAGTGAGCACTAGCGCGGATGTCAATCGATTCTTTCGCTCCTGAAAACTACGTTCACAAGCGTCAGACCACTGGAACTTGGTAGATTTCTGTGTTAACTTAGTCAATGGTGCTGACATAGAGGAAAACCCTTCTACAAACCGCTTATAATATCCTGCTAGCCCATGTAAGCTGCAAACTTCTAACGGTGTTGTAGCTCTTGGCCACTTCCTTTTGAGTGTCGACACTAATACCCTCGTCAGATATCATATGGCCAAGGAATGATACTGAGTTTAGCCAGAATTCACATTTGGAGAGCTTAGCATATAACTTACAATCCTGAAGGGTCTGTAATATTATTCGCAAGTGGCCCGTATGTTTCGTCTCTGAACGAGAATACACTAGAATGTCATCAATGAATACGATCACGAACACATCAAGATAGGGCCTGAATACACTATTCATGAGATCCCTAAAAGCTACTGGGGCATTTGTTAGCCCGAACGACATCACCAAGAACTCAAAGTACCCATATCTTGTCCGGAAGGCTGTCTTTGTAATATCCTTCTCCTTAAACCTCAGCTGATGACACCCGGAACGTAAGTCAATCTTGGAGAAATACTTGGCACCCTAGAGTTAGTCAAACAGGTTGTCAATCCTTGAAAGTGGATATTTTTTCTTTATAGTAAACTTATTCAACTGTCGATAATCGATACACATCCTTAACGACCCGTCTTTCTTCCGCAGGAATAAGACTGGCGCAGCCCAAGGTGAAGTGCTAGGCCTAATGAAGCCCTTAACCTGCAAGTCCTTCAACTGTGCCTTCAACTCTCGCAACTCTGCCGGGGCCATCCTTTATGGAGGGATAGAGACTTGTTGAGTGTCAGGCAACACATCAATGCTAAACTCAATCCCCCTTTCTGGAGGGACACCTGGGAGTTCATCTGGGAAAACATCTGGAAATTCATTGACCACGGGGATTGATTGTAGAGTAGGCGGCTTCGCCTCCGCATCCCTAACGCGAATAAGATGATAAATGTAATCTTTTGAGATCATCTTCCTTTGCCTTAAGATAGGAAATAAACCTACTTATCAGCGTAGCAATGTTCCCCTTCCATTCGATGACGGGTTCACCAGGAAACTGAAACCTAACCATCTTCGTATGACAAACAACATTTGCATAGCATGAGGCTAACCAGTCCATTCCCATTATCACATCGAAATCAACCATTTCTAACTCAAATAAATTTGCCGAGGTTTGACGACTACAAATCATCACTTGTAACCTCTATATACCCTTCTAGCAACCACAGATTCTCCTATCGGAGTAGATACCGCAAGTGGTTCACTTATTAATTCAGGTTTGATGCCAAACTTATTAGCCACAAAGGGTGTAACATATGATAATGTAGATCCCGGATCAATCAACGCATATACATTGATGTTTGGTGTAAAAGATATATATTTCTATGTAAAATACCTCATATTTGACTTTTGTTTATGAAATTGGGATGTTAATTGCTTTGATTCATGTTAAATTAATGTGTTTTTATGTGTAGGAATGAGTTGGGAGAAATTGGGGGCGAAACGAGCGTGAAACAAGCCAAAACGAGACAAAATCGGACGAAGAGGCATTGGGTGCCACAGGCAACGCCTGGCGCCACCTGTGGCGCTGGAGGCAGAGAACTGAAGAAATCTACTGGACGCAGCGCCCTGGGGGGCGCCTGGCGCCAGCCAGGGCGCCGACATCGGGAATGTGTCCTAATTCGTCTAGGAGTCCACTAGTTCGACCCTACCCCTTCCCAACACCTATATAAACACCTCCAAACCCAATAGGAAGGGGGAGAACGTGATTTGGGAGTCAAGAACGCCACGGAACATCGTACAGAAGCAATCGATCATCAGTTCTTCATCTCTATCTAGTATTTTTATAGTTTTTTACTACTTTATATTTTGATTATTCTGAACATGAGTGGCTAATCACCCCTTGTTCTGGGGTTGTGATTAGCCATGAATATTGTGATTCGACGTTGACAATTCCTTATTTATAATTCATGATCATATGGTTGTTTCTTCAATTCTATGCCTAATTGCTTAATTGTTTGGCCATCAATTAAGTTCTATCAATTATTTATGCTATGTTTGGGAAAACTATGTTTAGATTAGAAAAGAATTGAAGAAAGCATGTTCTTAACCTTTTAAGGGGGGGCGGATCCGTGGTTAGCATAGGAATATACTTAATCATCACGCTTAATTGAATATCGTGTTTTTATTGCATTTTTGATAGATTAATTCCATATGAATATAGGTGTTAATCTTATTAAGAATAGACGAATAGTACTTCGGAAGAAGGCTATGAGTATGTTTATTGATTAATTAGCAACCATACATGAATTATATGAACGGGACGTTAATTAGAACACAATAGGATTGGTGAAATAATCACAACCCTGGAATATTTGTCTCCATTGATTAACAACACGTAATTTGTTCTTTGATCATACCAGTTATAAATTAGAGTTGTAGTTTAGAACAATGCATTTGTTGAACTCGACTTTTGCTTGCTTAAATAAAAATATTAGTCCTTAGAAAGTAGTTAATTTAAGTCCCTGTGGGTACGATAACCTGGACTTATAATCCTATATTACTTGTCGACCGCGTATACTTGCGTGTGCGTTAGGGAGCAACAAGTTTTTTGCGCCGTTGCCGGGGACTTAAGAATCTACTACTTTAACAACTTCAGCTTATATTTGTTATTTATTCAAGTTTCACTAATCGGCTTACGTTGTTTGCACACACAGGCTCTTCTATTGAATGAGGAGGAGTAGAAGCGCAAACAACCTTCTTCCTTTTGATCCAGAAATTGAATGAACACTACACAGAGTAAGGAAGGAAATAGAAGCCAAAACCATAATTAACAGAGAGTTGGACATTGTTGTTCAACCACAGCCAATTGAGATTGGCGGGTAACGCGAAAAGAGCGGTAATTGAAGCTGCAAGACCAAATCTTGCCAGCATGACTCAGGCGATTGTCAAGCCTGAAATCACAGGGCACTTTGAGTTGAAACAATACATGGTGCAGCTAATCCAATCTACAGGGCAGTATGTGGGACTGTCGCATGAAGACCCACAGAGACATATTCAGAACTTTTTGGAAATCACGGATACTTATAATTATCCAAATGTTTCTAAAGATTATGTGAGGTTGACATTGTTTCCTTTTTCTCTATTGGGGGAAGCAAAAGAGTGGTTGCAAAAGGAGCCTGCGAATTCTATTTACACATGGGATGACCTGGCTAGAAAATTTATGATCAAATTCTTTCCAACTAAGAAGACAAAGTCATTGAGAAGCCAGATTTTGGGATTTGAACAACGGGAAGGAGAAACTCTTCGACAGGCATGGGAATGGTATAAGAAGCTACTTAGGGATTGTCCACACCATTGCCAAATAGATGAGGTCCTGGGACATAAGTTCGTTGATGGGCTAGATGAAGCTTCAAAAATGAACCTTGACTCAGCTTGCGGGGGCAGCTGCATGGCCAAGCCGTATAGTGAAATCCAACTCCTACTGAATAATTTCACGGCCAATGATCATAATTGGAAAGGTGACGGTGACTCGCGCAGAGCCATTAAACAAAAGGGAGCTGGGTTGATCGAATTGGATGATCTTGCAGCTATGAGAGCAGAAATGGCAAAACTGGCCAATCAGATGAATAGAATGACGATGCAGCAGGTTCAACCAAGACAGTAGGTCCAACAAATGTCATTGTGCTGTGAGATGTGTGGTGACAACCACACGAGTGATATGTGCCCCACGAATCCGAAATCCATATATTATGTGGGACAATAGAACAGGGGGCCCATAAATCAGAATTCACAATATGGGAACACCTACAACCCAAATTGGAGGAATCATCCCAACTTTTCATGGGGTGGTCATCAACAGCAGCAGAATCCAAGTAGACCGCAAGGGCATTATAATAAACCACAAAGGCAACCTCCACAAGCAGATGATAATACAAATGAGTTGTTGAAACAGCTGGTGCAGAACAACAAGCAATTCAGAATTGAATACCAAACCCTCACCACAACAGTGAGGAATCAATCTGGAACGCCGATTGGGACAGCTGGCCGGGGCTCAAAATACTCGACCAGCTGGAGCACTACCTAGCGATACTGAAGCAAACCCAAGGGCGGCACTAAATGCTATATCATTAAGGAACGGGAGACAGTTGGAAGAGGTAGAATCGAAAAAGAAAAAGCAAGTGACCTTTAATAAAAAGCCAATCACCATAGAAGCAATAGCAGAGAAGGCTAAAGAAGTTGAAAAGTCGGTTGAAGAGGCAGGAGCTAAGCAACCCCCACAATTTGTTGCAAGGCCCCCACCTCCATTTCCACAGAGGTTACAAAAATTGAGGGATAATGAGGCATACAAAAAGTTTCTTGACATTTTGAAACAGGTACAAATCAACATTCCATTGGTTGACATACTGCAAGAGGTGCCTAAATACGCAAAGTATATCAAAGATATTGTAGCCAATAAAAGGAGATTGACTGAGTTTGAAACTGTGGCACTCACCGAGGAGTGTAGTTCTAGAATTCAAGGCAAGCTACCACAGAAGTTGAAGGATCCGGGTAGCTTCACCATTCATATTTCAATTGGGAAACATGCTGTAGGAAGAGCTCTATGTGATCTTGGAGCAAGTATAAACTTGATGCCGCTATCAGTATTCAAACAGTTGGGGTTGGGTGACCCACGCCCAACAACAATTACCTTACAGCTAGCTAATCGCTCCCTTGCTCAGCCAGAGGGAGTGATTGAAGATGTACTGGTCCAAGTGGGTTCGTTCATATTTCCTGCTGACTTTATCATCCTGGATTACGAGCCTGACCAGGACGTCCCATTTATTTTGGGGCATCCATTGTTAGCCACAGGCCGAGCAATTATTGATGTCTGCAAAGGAAAAATGACGATGAGAGTAGGTGATCAAGAACAAGTGTTCAATGATTATAAAGCACTCCGGTTGCCAACCCATTATGAGGATGGGGATGTGGAAAAGAGTAAAGATGGAATGACGGAAGAAATTAAGAAAATACTGGATAATTCCGGCAATTATGTCCCGGGGTTCAGAAAAGCAGAATTGTTGGAAAGGCCTGTCACTCTGACCCATCTCAGGCCATCTGTTGAAGAAGCTCGAAGGCTAGACATCAAGCCAGATTGATAGCAAGAATCTGAGTCGTGCCGCGACGTTAAATCAGGCGCTTGTTGGGAGGCAACCCAATTTTTATCGCTTTCCTAGTTTAACTTCTTGATTTATTCTTTTAGACTAGATAGGGTAATACAATTGATGTATACATATAGAATTATTAGGTGTAATGTTGTAGGACATGTAAGTTGTATAACGGTAATTAAAAAAAAAAAAATTCGGGAAACAGCGCCCAGCGCTGCCTTGGGAACTGCAGGCAGAATGTTCCACGATTTTAAGTGTGGGGTCGGGATACTATGGCTCAACACTTGTACTTATGCTTCGATTTTAAGTGTGGGGTCATGTGACGACATGCATGCCAACCTATGGCATATGTTTTGAACATTGCTCACATCCCTGTTTACTTGTGTTGCAGGATAATATGGCCCGTGATAACATTAGCAATGGAACAAGCGTTGGATCCTCCTCCACCAACTCGCCGGTCCCCTAAAGAAAGCGCAAACAGGGAGTTTTCTTCTCACCCTGCTTTGTTTTACATGTTTGCATGCATCGAGGGCGATGCATTGTTTAAGTGTGGGGTGGGGGAATACCTGTGTTGTCAGTGTTCTGAATGTATATCATGTATGATTTAGTTTTATTTTTGTCTTTTTAGTAGTTGTATTGTTATTATTTTTAATAGTTGTATTGTTAGTATTTTGATGTATAAACTGACAATTTTTAAAAAAAACGAAAAAAAAAAAGTTCAGAGTGTTCCCGACGATGGATCTTTTTCTTGAGGGATAAAGTTTGATTAAAAAACAACAAAAAGATTTTGTTTTAATTATAGGTTAGTTAGGTAATATTCCTTGGTTTTTCTTAAGGCACCAGTTCTTTTCCAAGGATGTAGCTCGAACCGGGCGAATTTAATTTCTTTTTAGGACTATATTAGGAAGAACTGAGTTATGTAGTAATACTTATTGACATAGTTGATGCTAGTACAATAGGCTATGACACATGATCTACTTCCCATTTAGTTAAATTGTAAGCCTAAAGAAAATTCGCCCAATTTGTGACACCTCTTCTCAATCGTTGACTTGCATGTCATATAGTGTAATTACTGCTTAATTGTTTCAATTATATATACTTGCTTAACTTGAAATTTGAACAGAACCGTCGTGATTGAGTCATGTGCATTGTGTGACTGAGGTTTTGATTCTCTGTGCTATCATGTATTCTCTGTGTTAATTGAAGCGAAATTGTAAGTTGGGCTAATTTAAGAAATGATATAGGCATTTTCTTGTTTGATTATGGATGTGCTTGTCACATCAGTTATAAATTTGTCCATTACTAGCCCATTTGAGCCTATAGGCCTTTTTCTTTGGTATCTACATTACAAGTCATTCCCTTATTTTGTTCTTGAATTAGACTTATTTGAACCTCTACCTCCTAAGGCACTTAGTCGCTAAAAGAAGTAAGGGTAGAGTTTGGGGGATTGTCTTGATTATGAGTGGAACTGTGAAAAGACCTGTTGGTGCAATGAAGCTAAAATTAAGAATCACTAGCTGATGAATATTTGTATGGAGTGTGAAAAAAAAAATGAAAAAAAAACAACAAAGGAAAAATGTTAGAAAAATATTAGTGAACAATATATAGAAAAAACATCTCCTATTGAGTTATGCTAGTCGAATGATAGAATTGCTGAGTTGAAAAAGGAAGGCTATGTATATGAGGCAAGTTTAGTAATTGAAAAATAAAAGTGTTCAAATGTCGATTGTAGTGTATTAAGTGCTTAGGAGGACTAGCCACTACTACCAGATATATCCTACCCGTCCCCTAGCCTACATTACAACCTTTAAAGTCCTAGTTAATCTTAAGATTTGATTAACCCAATTAGTAGAAATCTACACTACGGGCAAGCTTATGGTACTTTACGGGAAGCATATGAGTTCTTTGTGAGAGTGAGGGTATTTTGTTCAAAGTTGTGTGATATTAGTCATATATGTTCACTCTTCGGATTGTGGTAAGGCACATGATTTCATGAGCGACTGGTAATGTTGTAAATTGTCTTGTTAGGTAAGTATATGTATTGAGATTGCTTAATGCTGGCAAGTTGGCTTTTGAGGTTGGGTGGTGACATTTGAGTTGTTGGATGATATTGAAGTATTGTGCTTAAGTAGACTTTACAGGAAATATATGGATTAATTATGTGTTCATGCTTATTTGCGGGTATTGATTGTGTTCAAAAGTATGACTTGTTGAAAAGTCGAATGTTTCGTGATGATATGAAGAGTTTGGTAGTTGGGAAGGTTGTATATAATCCCATTGCTCGAGGGCGAGCAAGAGTCTAAGTCTGGGGTGTTGATGTTTGGTGTAAAGATATATATTTCTATGTAAAATACCTCATATTTGACTTTTGTTTATGAAATTGGGATGTTAATTGCATCGATTCATGTTAAATTAATGTGTTTTTATGTGTAGGAATGAGTCAGGAGCAATTGGGGGCGAAACAAGCGAGAAACAAACCAAAACGAGACAAAATCGGACGAAGAGGCATTGGGTGCCGTAGGCAGCGCCTAGCACCACCTGTGGCGCTGGAGGCAGAGAACTGAAGAAACCCACTGGACGCAGCGCCCTTGGGGGCGCCTGGCGCCAGCCAGGGCGGCGACGTCGGGAATGTGTCCTAATTCGTCTAAGATTCCACTAGTTCAACCCTACCCCTTCCCAACACCTATATAAACACCTCCAAACCCAATAAGAAGGGGGAGAACGTCATTTGGGAGTCAAGAACGCCACGGAACATCGTACAGAAGCAATCGATCATCAGTTCTTCATCTCTGTCTAGTATTTTTATAGTTTATTACTACTTTATATTTTGATTATTCTGAACATGAGTGGCTAATCACCCCTTGTTCTGGGATTGTGATTAGCCATGAATATTGTGATTCGAAGTTGACAATTCCTTATTTATAATTCATGATCATATGGTTGTTTCTTCAATTCTATGCCTAATTGCTTAATTGTTTGGCCATCAATTAAGTTCTATCAATTATCTATGCTATGTTTGGGAAAACTATGTTTAGATTAGAAAAGAATTGAAGAAAGCATGTTCTTAACCTTTGAAGGGGGGC
>MCJB01017707.1:0-82190 GCA_002018475.1 Nicotiana obtusifolia | reverse complement strand
GACCGGAACCTTACTCGATTCGGCCTGGGGACTCTTCCTAGGGATGTCAAGGCCAAAAGTATCAGACGATGGCACCCCATCAAAATATGTTTCGAAGCTCCCTTCCATGGCCGGTATTCCTCCCGGTGTCTGCGCCCAAGCGCGACCGGTCTCCTTCAGCGAAGTTCCCGAAAAGGAGAAGGAATGAGCCGTTCCGGGAAGCACGGAAGGCTCCTGCATTGGGGCCGGAGACTCAGCTGTATCTCTAACCCTTGCCCCCGCATCACCATGAGATGCATCGGCATCATCTGCCACCGACTCAGGGACTTTCCGAGTAGAGCGGCGATGACTAAGTTTGGACTCTTCCTCCTCCGAATTTTCGCTCGAGGAGACAACGGTAAAGGCGGCTTTACGAGCCAGCATTTTTGTCCTTCTCCCTCTTTTTGCGGACTTGACCTGTTTGGAGCCCCCCTTTCTTTTGTCCCTTGTTTCCGAGGCCGGTATCGGTAGAGGACAAAGGGCTGCCGACCTCAACTCGGCATCCTTGGATAGACCTGCAAATCATGCTTTTCGGAATTAAAGTATATGGTATTGGCTTATTAATAAATGCTTTAATCAAAGGAGCTTACCATGATTTTTGGCCTCCCACAACCCTTTTGAAATCTCTTTCCAGGCCCGTTCCGAGTAAGTCCGCTGGGCCGCTATTTTGCTAATCCAGCCCGCCAAATTTTCGATAGCAGCCGGAGTTTGGGGAACGGCTAAACAGTAACAATTTCCGGTCATATGTCGAAAAACAGCAACAAGAAAGGTATAATCAAAGAGATACTCACGATTGACATTCCACTTTCCGGAAATGGCAAACTATCTGCAGGGATCAGGTCCGAGGTCTTTATTCGGACGAATCGGCTCATCCATCCCCGTTCTCTGTCCTCATCGATGCTAGAAAATGGAGGTTTACTGGCTCGACGAGTCAGCTTTATTAACCCCCCTCGAAACATACGAGGACTATACAACGGAGTAAGTGGTCGAGAGTAGAGGGATGACCACCCTCGACCTTGTCTACGAAAAAACGGAAAAGGTATACGATTCGCCACATGGAAGGGTGGATTTGACCTAGCGTGACTTCAAACCTCCTACAGAATTCCACTATTATCGGATCTATAGGCCCCATGGTAAAGGGGTAGGTATACACGCTGATATATCCCTCAACGTGGGTAATAATGGATTCGTTTTGAGAAGGAACAACCACCTCTTTGTCTTCCCAATGACATTCAGCTTTCACCCTATCAAGATGATTATGGGTGATTGAGCTAACGTATTCTGATACAGGTTCGCCACGACCGGGAACCGAAGATACCTTCTCACTTTAAAGTCAGAACTGGTAGGACACCCTACGGGGACGAAGGCTTTCAACAGCGGCTCCGATGAAGGTTCGTCAGTGCGAGCCGTATCAGTGGGAGAATTTGGTCTAGGAGGGATAGATTTGGAGGTTTTCGCCATTGAAATATTAGAAGTCAGTTTCAACGAAGGGTTCGAAGGTTAGAGAGTAAAAGTGGAAGAAGAAGAAACGTTAATGGATGTAAAGGTGAAAAAGGTTAATCCATTGGTAAAAAAGGTATTTATACTTCACTAGAGGCGGCGGCACAAAGCACGAAACGGTCAGGCATTAAATGCTCACATTAAGTGCCTGCAGCATACACGATAACCAAGGATGGAACTTATGATGATTGCTTATTTTGGCATTATTCAAACGTCATAAAGATGTCGTCATAATCTATTTGCTTTCGAGGGTGAGTATCAATTCGGTATCGCCGCTACCGGATGTATCGGTTACGAGCTGCGATAGATCGGTAAATGCAAAATTCACATCGTTTATTATCCTTACTCTCTAATAAACGAGGGAACTATCTGTATTGGGTAAAGTATTTCTACACGGGTTCGGGTCAGGACTGACCCATTTAGAAGGAATTACGGTGTGGACATCGGGTTCATAAATAAAGAAGAGATGAGTCCGGTATTCGACGCAACCGGAACAGGGGGCGACCAACTGGGAGATGTCATAAGACCGGAGACCGGAGTCAAGCCGCACATTTAGCCCATCGCCGGATATTTCGCCAAGAGTGATTGTCTCAACCGTCTCGACCGTTATAACGTGATTTGGGGAGATTCTATCACGGATTTTATGGGATTTATCCCATAAAAAGTAACTTACCATGTCTGTAACAGTAATTGTAACCTATAAGAAGGGATTTTGGCTCATAGTTGTGGGGACACGAAAAACAGGAATAAAAGTTCTTCTCTCTTTAACTATCAAAACATAGACATTACTTCTGCCCAGAAAGTTTTATAGATCTTTACTTTCTTCACCAGCATCGACGGTTCAGTCTTTCTTTCTTAGTATTTTAGTTATTTTATTATATTGTTATTCAAGTATCAACTGGTTTACGGATCCTTAGCACCACGAACAAAATTCAATTGTTACCCGATTTACAGGGTAAACACCCTAGATTGTTCACTCTCATAACAAGGAGGAGGGACTATAGAATCATGTTCATCCCAAAGGTCTTTCAATTTAGAATAATATGCAGAAACAGAGGAAACTCCTTGTGTTATAGTAGCAATTGCTTTATGTAAATGATATGCTCGAGAAGTGTTTACCTATCGAATCTCTCTTGAGATCCTTCCAAACTAAAAAAGCATCAGAATGAAACAGGATTTCACTAAGTAAATCTGCATTCACATTGCTCATTAGCCATGAAACCACAATTGCATTGCACTGTTCCTAATATTTTTGTAATTTACCTTCAAAATCCTTCTTCGCAACAGATCCATCCATAAAACCTAGTTTGTTTCTGCCTAAAAGTGCAACTTTCATTGCACGACTCCACAACGTGTAATTTTCCATCCCAATTAGTTGAATTCCTACATAAAGAGAACCAGGTGCATTTGAAAGATGCAAATAGAGTGGATGTGTATACTCGAGAGTTTGAGCCATGGAAATCAATCAAGTAGTTGTTTCGCTCGAAGTGCTGCTAGGTGATTAATCAATCGTCATTTGAACAGAAATTTAGGAATTGCAATTAATCTTCTACAATAAAAAACGAACTGAAATTCCTCGATCCTCACTATAAATCTCGTGATAGATCCCTCGATTCAGTTATTAGAAGCTCTAATACCATGTAAACTTTGTCCAATTCAGTGAGCTTGAGACAAAGTCACGACACCAATTGTAGAAGAAGAAGAAGAAGATCGAGCAAAGAAGAACAGAATGAACACAGAGATGCAAATTCTGTTAGAAATGACAGTTTTACTGTACAAGTCCATAAAAGGAAACATTTATACAACTAATTACCTAACTAACTATACTAACCGACTCACTAACTTATGGTTCCAACTAACTTAAGTTAACTATACAGTGGTTAGGTAATGGCTGTACTGTTGAGTTGTTCCACATCGGTGAGATCTGAGGTCTTTGGTTTCCTTATATGATCTTGGGCAATCCTCATCTCATAAGCTAGCTTTTGGGGTTGAGTTAGGCTCAAGGTTCATTTTTTATGGTATCAGAGCCAGGCCCATCACAATTATTGTTACCGATGTTGGGCTCTCATTTATGTTGTTCACGCTCCAGAGTGCAGGCCTGGGCGTGAGGGGGTGTGTTGAGTTGTCCCACATCGGTGAGATTTGAGGTCTTTGGTCTCCTTATATGATCTTGGACAATCCTCATCTCATAAGTTAACTTTTGGGATTGAGTTAGGCACAAGGTCCATTTATCATGGTATCAGAGCCAGACTCATCCCAATTATTGTTGCCGATGTTGGGCCCTTGTCCACGCAATCCTCATCTCATAAGTTAGCTTTTGGGATTGAGTTAGGCGCAAGGTCCATTTATCAGCAAATGCAAACTAACATGCTTTGGTTTAGCCTTCACATTTCACTGTCACGCTTTCCTTCTCCAATATCTAGTGTAGTAATAATCCGTTGAGGATATAGTAATATACTTATAAGGTTACATTGCCACTAACAGCAACGGGTATGAATACGTGTTACATTAAAGGAGTATTGTAAAAGATACAAAATCTGAAATTATATATATACCACACGAATTTGGCTACTATGATATATACATTTGAATATACCATTCAAATAATCTAACTCACCTAACGTCGTTTCGAAAATCATAAGCCTGTAAACGTCAATGAAATAGCTACATGTCAAACTTAATTATCCAATATTTTATTAATGCATATATGATTCATATTCTCTTTTATAATTATATTTTGCCCCCAAATTTACCCAATTTGATCCCAAAAGCATCCTCCAGAAATTTCATGCATGTATGAAAATAGAGCTAGCTCAAGATATGAATAAAGTACCTTTGTTAATGGCAGTTTACATATTTATCAGCCACAGTGAAGCATTTAAATACTCCATTTGTTCTTCCTCCTCTACTAGGTGGAGGTCATGATCGCCGGCAGGGGTGGATTTACGTTAATCGTGCCGGATGCTGAAGCACCTATTAATCCCGACACAAACTATGTATAATTATATAGAAAATACAGGGAATACTGATATAAAGAACTAGCAAGCACCCATTAAACAAAAAGTCTTCTGGGTGCTTTGGTTAAGAGGTGAGAATAGAGTGTACAAATATGAAGTGGTTAGGGGTCAATTTCTTGCATGAACCAATTTTTTTATATGGCCGCTAAATGAGCACCCACGACCTTAAAATCCTGGATCCGCCACTGGTAAATAGCAATATGATTTTTTTTTTACATTTTGTATTTGTCTGAGCACGTTAGTCAGTGTAGAATGAATCAAAGATAGGACATGTATAGTTTGTTGTAGGTTAATTCTTTCACACTTGAGTCCTATTCTAGATATATATAAATAATACTTGTACAACGTACACGAGTGACAAAATGAAAAAGAGAAATTCTCTAAAATTATCACGATAAAAAATTCCAACAAATTGTGATGACACCTAACCCAACCCGCTAGTTAATCCAACTAACATATGCTACTACTCAAACCAATCATCAAGATAATGATTAAAAATACAGAAATTTATTCAACTAATCTCAAGAACTGGTGGTACAGGACACGAGCAACTAAGATTTGAATTACAACACTGGCAAGAAGAAATACATCATCTACTTGAAAGTTACATCTACAAAAATACAAGTTTTATACTATCATAAACAAGATGATAGTAGATGGATGGAACACTGTAGTCCTTAATGCTCGATCTCGAACTCCACAACCGCTTAGCTCCAAATATCTGCATGCAAGGTGCAGAAGGTTGGTGTAAGTACAACTGATCCCATGTACTTAGTAAGTATCTTGACTCACCTCGGTAAAGTAGTGACGAGATTTTAAGTCAAAAGATACTCATTAATATAACCCGTGCAGTTCATAAACAAGAAAAATAACAAAAGAAAAGACAAGTAATAGTGAAAGAATTAAATAAGAGAAACAACAAGCATGTTTCACAAATATAACAACCAAACTTTCTCAACAAAGCAAGTGTGTAAGGAAGAAACGATATCCGTAAAGAAACAAAAGCCACAATCCACACTGCATAATAGAAGGAATATGTATATGATATCAAATCAAATGGCACGACAACAACACCCGTCGTGCATTTATCTCATCCTCACCAAGCATATGTCTAACAGTACTGTAACGACCTTATCGGTCGTTTTGCTTTCTGGAACCCCGTTCCCCTATTTAAGACTTTTCGTATGTACTTTTCCTATTTTATGACTTGAGAAGTCAGTTGATTTGATTTAGGAAGGGTTCAGGTTGAATTCAGAATACTTAGTTCCATGGTAGTGGCCTAAGGTGGTAAAGTATGACTTAAATCAATATTTTGAGTAAACAGCATCAACATCGGGATTTGAAGGTCCTAATAGGTTCGTATAGTAATTTTTGGACTTGGGCGCATGTTTCGATCGAGTTCAGGTGCCCCGGGAGCGATTCGACGCTTATTGTTAGAAGTTGGTATTTTGAAAATTTTAGAATTTTCTAAGTTTGACTTGGAGTGGACTTTGGTGATATCGGATCCCGTTTGGTATTTTGAGCCCGGGGATAGGTTCGTATCTTCATATTAGACTTGTGTGTGAAACTTGGTTCCATTCCGAGTGACTAAGTATGATTCATCGCGTTCAGAGTTAGTTAAAAGAAGTTAGAAGTTTGGAAAGTTAATTAGTTTGGTTTGGGGTACGATTCTTGGTTGTGATGTCATTTTATGTGTTTCGAGACCTCGAGTAGGTCCAGGTTACGTTTATGCACTTTTTGGTATGATTGGGTTGGGTTTCGGGTGGCTCAGGTGAATTTCGGACCATTTGCAACAATGTTGAAGTTGGCTGATTTTGATGCTATCGGATGTGCACCGCGATTGCGAAGAAGGTCCAGCGATCGTGGAGTGTTGCTTGGGGCAGGGGAGAAATTATTCTTCGCGATCGCAAAAATGGCACCGCGATCGCGGTAGGTGATCTGGTTGTGCTCGCATTCTCGTGGTGAGGGTCACGAACCCGATTTTGTAGCGAGGCTGTCCTGGGTTGGAAAGTTGCTCATCGCGATCGTGTGAGGTCTTCCGCGATCGCATAAGAGGAAGTTAGAGGAATTGAAGGATTGGCCTTCGCGTTCGAGGAGTTGGGCTCGCTTTCGCGTAGGCTTAGCCAACTTTCATTCGCGATCCCGAAAGGTCCCTCGCATTCGTGAAGGAGGGGTTTTTGGCTGAGGCAGTGTTGGCCTTCGCGAGCGGGAGGGTACTTCTGCGATCGCAAAGAGGAATGACTGGGCAAAATATAAGTTTGCAAATTGGGAATTTTCTTATTTCACCCCATTTCTCTCTTGCTTAGACGATATTGGGCGACTTGGAAGAGCCATTTTCATTTACTAACACAAGATAAGTGACCCTACTCATTGTGAGCTAAATACACGGATTATATATGGATCTGTACATATAAATTAGTAGAGATTGAGGGATTTTGTTGAAAATTCAGAATTGGTAAAAGGGGATTTGACCACAAAATTGGACATAAAATTGGAAATAAATTATATATTTGAGTTCTTGATGCTATGGGTCACATTTATTTTCGAGAATTTTCGAAATCCGAGCGTGTGGACCCGAGGTTGACTTTTGTTGACCTTTTTGTATGGGGTTGAGAATTATTTCCAATTGTTTAATTATGGGATTTTGAGTATATTTTGATTAGTTTGCACATTCTTTTGGCTAGTTTCGGGTCGTTCGACATTAGTTTGAGGTGTTACAGAGGTGTTGGAGCCGATTATCGATTTTTGAGCAAGGTAGGTCTCTTGTTTAATCTTGTAAGAGGGAACTTATCCCCGTAGGTATTCCATTTGCTATGTGAAACACATTATAGGAGCTACATATGTACGAGATGACAAGAGTCTGTGCGTATGCTAGATTCTTGATATGTCTGGGTTACATAGACTTACATCATGCTTTAACTGTACTACTTGAGTTAATATTATCTATTTAAATACTTGAATTCATTACTTAGCTTGAGACTAGAAGTGTGTAGTTTACCGAGCCTTGTCTCTTTAAGATTTGGTGGAATACTTGATTATCGGTAGAGTTATGCCTTCTCTTACGTACATATCCTCGTGTTGTACTTATTTTTCCGGTAGTTTCATGACTACTTAAACTCGCATGTATTTTCATGAGTTGGGCTAGTGACCCGTTGGAAGTTTCACCACTCTTATGGGATCGGGTCATTCATCTCTGTAGGGTTGTGTAGCACATTCTTATGAGATCGGGCTATTTGCCTCGGTAGGGTTATATGAAATATCTTGATAAGTAGTCCGTGCGTACCTGAGTATCTTGACGGATTTGTACCTGTTTCTTTTATTGAAATACACGCTGAACATATTTATCTGCTTTGCTGCTACTTGCCATGTCTCTTACCTGTCTACTGTCTTTTATGCACATTGATTATTCGACTACAAGTAAGTGCCGAAGTCGACTCCTCGCCACTACTTTTTCGGGGTTAGACTAAATACTTATTGGGTACGCATTGATTTATGTACTCATACTACACTTTTGGACTAGTTATGCAGGTACTAAGATAGGTACTTCTAGTAGTCGCACGGGCGCATAGGCGCACTTGATGGGAGACTTAGTGGGCTGCCTTCTGTGTTTCGGAAGCGTTGCACACAGAGTCTCCTTTCTTTGTATCTACTGTATTCTGTCTACTTTTCATCCCAAATAGTAGTTATAATAGTTTTGTATACTTTAGTAGATGCTCATGTACTAGTGACATTGGGTTTTGAGAATTTTAGACAGTTATTATGGTTGTATCACTGTTATGACGTTCAGCTTATTATTTTATTCATATTTCGTATTTTGGTGAAGATGTTGGTGTTGTATCATGATTTCTGAACCCACTTCTACTTATTTATTTTTATTACTCTATTTAAGAAGTGTTATGAGTGGTTGATTGTTGTGATGATTTATTGTTGGCTTGCGGTGGTATTATTGAGCGTCATCACGGCGTATGATGGAAATTGGGTTGTGACAGCTTGGTATTAGAGTACTAGGTTCACATAGATTTCACGAGTCATGAGCAGACTTAGCAGAGTCTTGCGGATTGGTGCAGAAATATCTATACTTATCTTCGAGAGGCTATAAGGGTGTTAGGAAAATTCTTTTTCTTCATTCCCTATCATGCTGTCGGTGTTGTTCTAAATCTGAATCTTTCTCTTATTCTCTCATAGATAGTGAGCACACGCGCGATGTCATCATCCGGCGGCAGAGGGGCTGCAACCCCCATCGTTAGAGGTAAAGGCAGAGGCTGGGGGAGCGCCAGAGCTCTTGTTGAGGACGAGGGCATCCCAGAGTAGCCCCAGTGGCCCCGTCAGTGGATCTAGTGAAGGATTTTATTATTAAGGAGAAGGATGAGATAACTGCAGCTGTGCAAGCCCCTATAGATTTCACGACCGTGCTAGGTTTTCAGGAGGTCATGGGCCGTATGTTGCGGTTTATGGACTCTACGACTTAGGCCAGACTATTTCTAGTAGATCCTGCCACATCTTAGCCTAGAGAGAGAGAGCCCAAACCCCTAGCCTCATGCGCCAGGGCACGTTTCTTCTATTTATCAGACCCAGGGGTACTACTGTTGTACCCTATTTTGCACTAGTTAAAACAAGATTCAACTTGTGGTTTCTCTGTTGTTGATGAAAGAGAATCGCCACCTAATATTTAAAGGTATACTAGGATATCTATTTAATTACTAAATGTTGTATTCTTTATTGATCTACTAACCGGTGAGATCATGGGTAAGAGTTCCTGTTCTTCTAAGGAGAAGGTGTTAGACACCCCTTAAAATCTACCTGAGGGAGCTCCATAAGACTTGACTTTAGATTTGACATTAATTATTTGTACTATGCCTTAACTATGTTTTAAGGGTATAGCTTACCATATATTAAGACATAATATCTATAAGAGAGAGTATGGTCTAAAGAAGATGGATTTAAAGAAAAGCCTTTAGGAAATTAGTGTTAGTATATATAAGCTTAAAAGAACTTTCAAAGATGGGAACATTTGTATAAATGTTAAAAGGGAACTAAGTTAAAGTATTTTGTTTCCTATATCATGGAGGTTCATGTCATCCTAACATGGTAAAAAAAAGTTATGCAAATGATTCTAAGATATACCTTGGTTTTGAAGTAGAAAACTATTTGAAAGCCTTTGTGCTAGGGCAGCAATACCTTAATCTTTCGAAATAGCTAATTCCTTTTAGAAAGATCAAATTCGCGACAGTTATGATTTTTTGAAAGAGGGACAGTTGTCTTGGTTAAGCCTTTGGGCTTCAAAAATCTTTAAGAAAAGAGTTATTAAAGCATGACAAATTAATAACAGCTTACGATTAGCGGATATGAAATTAATTGCTAACTAAGGCTTCGTTTTAATCGTTCTTTAAGCTTTCCTAAGTCATTCTATGAATTAAAAGATAAGGATAAACATTCAATCCAATATATACTTGTCATATACATAATGAGATATAACGACAGAAAACATCAACGAGCAATGACATAGTGCAACTGAGAAATGATGAAACAGTAAGTAAAGAGGTGAAGGGAAAGAAGTGACTCAGGGGGTTTGGGCCTCAAAAGGCAGGCCCAACAGTAACAAATGACGAGCAACGACAGACCCTCGGACCATAGTGGAGCTGGACTTGGGCCTGAGTTCTTAAAGAACTCAACAGGCCCAAATCATTTGTACATGCCAAAAGAAATAAAAGAGAAGGTCATTAGAACAACAATATTGTGTACATATCCATATATAAAATTCTCAATCAAAGACTAAAAGCAATCACTGACAGTGTTTAAATGCTCAAGGAAATCATACTAAGCAAAGACTAAAAGAAGAGATTACTAATAGTACCTAAATGCCAAAGGAATCATGCTAATGTGGAGGTTGTGTATAGTGAATGATCCACATTGAATACCTTTCGTTGCCATTAAACACCAAACCCAGAGAGAGTAATAAGTGTCAATGATTAAAGGCTAAGGAGAGAGTTCTGCTCAAGGCCGATGCCCCCTTTGAATTCCCTGACACTTCAAAGTTCCCAAGGGTCTCAAGGCCCAGGAAAATGCTTGTGCCAGGGAGAGCAGCCCAACCAAGAGTTAAAATCTACTCCTAAATTCCTTTAACTACTAACGACTAACTCTTCCTTATAGGTTTGAATGCCAATGAGGCCCTCTCAATGCAAACCACCCACTATGACATTTCTTACCACAGGAGCCTACTTTCATTAGCAAAATAACACAGAAATAGACCCATAGAAACAGTCTCTATACTTCAGCATTAAATAAGTGAAGCACACATATGAACAAGTTTTGAAAATCAGACTTCTAAGAACATATGGCAACATGAATACTTATGCTGTTTTTGCTGAAAATTAGATAACAGAAATCATACATCTCATAGACAAATAAGGCACATAGTTTGGAATTATAACAACTTTAGGATACAGAGACTAATGCCTTAACATTGATCACAGATGAGCATGCACTTAGGTTAATGACATTGCTTGAATCCCTTGAGATCATTAATACAGATTCAGACAATGATACAAGTAGGTTATTGCATTCAACCAATAATAGTAGAAGGTTTCCCTTACACCAGATTCAATCCAGAATAACTAAGGAAAGAAAAGACAGAGTATAAGTTTAAAACAATGTTCAAGATATGAAGTCATGAAGGATAAGCAAAGGTTCATACCAAACTCCCACACATACAGAGATTTCTATCAAAGATTATGACTCTATAAGACAAGATAAGCCCCAAACATTGAAGAATCAGGTTGTCAGTATCATTAGGGGTTAAGGACAGGGGAGACATTACACTTAATAGACTTAAATCAGCTACACAGGATTAGTTGAATAGTTAAACATGACGGAGTCATATACAAATTACGGAAATAATCAACAAAGCACAATTATAGTCTGACTCACAGGAGATAGACTGATCATCACAAATACTATATATTTAAGGTAGAATCCATCCTAGTAGGACTGTTCACAAACTAACAGTTAGACATGTATGTAAAGCATTCACAATGAGAATTCAAAAGATACTTAAGGACTAATAAACATTTATGAAAGCATTTTTTGAACACTCAGGTTTCATAAGTCTTAACCTAGTGAGGCAGGGTTATCCTATGTATTTCATATGTACCCTAGATAAGGTTATTCAATAACATCCCACATTTAGCATGACAGAACCTAAAGGAACATGACATGTTTAACATGAAGACTGCAATAACAACCCTAAGTATAGTATGATACAACTCCAAAATATGACATGATGAACAAAAAAAGCCTAGGTAGGATAGCAGAACTTAGAAGGGTGATGTATGTTAAATATGATGACTACAACAGAACTTAAATACAGAACTCAGGAGAATATAACATGATGAATCATGAGGACTTATAACAGAACATTAGGTAGAACAAAATTTAGAATACAACATGATGAGCATGAAGGTTATAACAGAGCATTAAATGGAATAAAACTCAAAATACAACATGAAGATTATGAGAGTTGCAATAGGACATTAACAGAACTCGAAATGCAACATGATGAGTATGAAAGTTGTAACAGGACATTAACAGAACTCAAAATGCAGCATGAAGATTATAACATAACATTAGAGTAAGGTCTGAGATCTTAGGCAGATGTGAGAAATCATCAGGTTAAACAACTTAAACACATAGGCTATTCAATACGATAAATAGGGTCATTAAAGTCACACAACTACCTAATTAACATTAAATAGACACAACAACTTATTATAGATCATTAACAAATTATAGTGAACCAAAATGAACAGTTAAAGGCTGAGTAAACATCATAGACTAAGCAGTTAACCAGGAAAACAATAATAGGTTCATGATTTTCAAATGAAGCAATTAAGAGAGAGAGGATGGCGACATACTGATCTCTTCTTGAGCAGCAAATCAAACAAAAGGTTCTTGTTTAGCTGTATAAGATCAAAAACTCACCCGACCAATGCAATATTCAGAATCAGAGAGAAACTAGAAACTAATTAGAACTCTAGCTCAATTTACTACTCAGAACTAAAAGCGAGATTTTTTCTAAGTAATTTCGTGATAGCTTCTTGTGCCTATTAGCTCTACAGGTTGAAAATGTCAGGTTCTCTTGTTGTGTTAGGTCTCTAGTTGGTAAAGAGCATTGAAAGACCCTTTTATAGCGCCATTAATGGCTTAGGGTTTTAACAGTTTCAAATTCAATAGTGGAAGATGACGACTACTAGATGATGCAAGCATAGGCGATTGATAATTAGAGAGACAGAGGGGGAAATCGTTAGGGATTTTACCTGAGAGGAGGGAAGCTAACTGTTGAGGTACGAGAGACCACTGGTCAGAACCCTAATACCCAAATGTCATTGCATTTGACCTATGAGTGTCAAATATCAACATTGAAGCCAGCTAGCGTCTCAGGCTCGCTTTGATTGAAAAGATGGAGGAGGAGATCTGGCGAGTTGAAGTTACACCCTTTTGGTTTGACTTCTTCAAATAGCGCTGTTGAGATTAAATGATGAAAATGGAAAGGGAGTTATGAGTTTCGTTGTACAGAGACAGAACAGATGGCCATGCATGCCACGGTTTTGAAAACCATAAATGACTTTAAGTTTCATCTTTAGGTTAGGATTTTTGGATTTGGGATTTTAGGTCTCAGAGGTGAAATGAGCAAAGATTCAGCGAGAATTAGGGGTAATGAAGGCAGAAGGAACGGTTTCTGGTCATAATTCATGACCTTGCACTAATTGGTGCAAGGTTTGGGTGATTGATGGGTTTGAGAGTTTGAGAGAGATGAGAGAAGAAGGGGAAAGGGGGCGGCTGAATGTATGGAGTGAATGATTAAGGTTAGGGGTATTGGGGTTGTCCTTAGGTTTAAGAAAGAGAGATGGGATCTGGGCCGTTGGATCTATTGATCAACGGCCCTGATAATTTGGGCATTAAAGAATTAAAATGTGAAAATGTCATGGCTGTTGGATTGTTGGATTTGGATGGTTGAGATAAAGTCTAGTGGAGTACTAAAAGATTAAAGAAAAACGGGGATAAAACGCGAGCTGTTGATCTGATAGATCAATGGTCCAAATTCATTGTGCTTTCTTTGTGAGTGAGAGAGGCGAGTAACATGGTAGATTACGATTGGCTTAGGGAGAGTGACCCGGATTGCCAGGATGGAAAGAGATGCGGTGTTTGGACTTGGTATTTTCCGGATTGGGCTTGTCTTTTGTGCTAGAATTGATTTAGGAATAACACTTGTATTTTAATTAGGAATTGCAATTGTAGCTTTTTAATCTTCTAACCCTTTTAAAATTAATTTGAATAAATGTAATTATTTTTAATAAAATATAGTAAAAGTATAATTAACAAACATCCTACTAATTTTTATAATTAATTAATTATGAAATACTTTGTCTTCTAAATTATAACATTAATTTTGAACATAATAATATAACTAACCAGAATTTGAGAAATAATTCATGAAATTAATTATAAAGTCTAGATAGTATGGTGTAATTTAGAAATTCCTCAATGATAAAAGTAGTAAGTATATTTATAATTACATAATGTTAGTACTAGGCCATTAATTTTAAAACTAATACTTAATTAATTTTGTAAAATAGGTATTTATTTGATAGAAAATACTTTCAAAACATTCATTGTAAATTATTAAGTGTAAATAAATTAATTTTAAAAGGGAGGGTCAAAATTAGCCGTCAACAACTACGTGCGAGCGGCGAGTTCAGCCGATTGCAACGGCTAGAGAAGAGACTAGGCTGACCACGACCGTCGAGGAGCAGAAGCGGATAGATATATTTACTATAATTCATCCTCCTCACTTTGGCGGTGAGCTGTCAGATAACCCACATGATTTCATTAATCGTTGCAGGGATAGGCTGCATAATTTGGGACTAGTGGAATCCAATATGGTAGACTTCACCACTTTTCAGCGGGAGGGGAAAGCTTGTAGATGGTGGCACTATTATCATCTAAGTATGCAGGTTCACTTCCCTTGACTTGGGATTAGTTCACGCACATCTTCCTGGAAAAGTATATTCCATCCTCCCGGAGGGATGAGTTATGGGGTTAGTTTGAGCGGCTCCAGTAGGGTCAGATGTCTGTGACCGACTATGAGATGAGATTCACTAAGTTGTCTTATCATGTAGCTATATTACTTCCCACAAAAGTAGAGAGGGTGCAGAGGTTTATTTCGGACTTGCACTATGGGATTCAGGTTACTATGGCCCGAGAGGAAGAGTTGGGGACTTTTTTCCAAAAGGTTGTGGAGATAGCTTTAACGATCGAGCACATTCACGATCAGATCAGAGAGGCCACGTCGAGGGAAAAAAGGCCTTGGTATTCCGGAGGTTTCAGCAATGCCCCATCTGGGGGCAGTGGTCAGTCCGGGAGGGGCTATCCTAGCAAGCCCATGTATTCGGCACCACAACCTATTCGAGATGCTCCAGCGCAGCCTTACTTTAGTGCCATTCCAGAGAGTACCTACCATCCAACAACTATTCAGGGTTCCTCCGGTGGGCACTCAAGCTATCAGGGCCAGATCCAGAGTCAGTAGTTTCCCGTATCTAGAGGTTGTTTCAAGTGCGAGGAGCTTGGTCCCGTGAAGAGGTTTCGTCCAAAACTTTGTAACGAGGAAGTGCACCACCATCAGCCGATGATTACCACACTAGCTGTCGCACTACCCGTCGGGCCGGCTAGAGGTGTAGGGAAGGTGGGTAGGGTCACCCAAGAGGTGGAGATAGTCAAATGGTGCTCCGACTAGATTCTATGCTTTCCCAGCTAGGGTAGAGGCAGTAGCCTCTAACTCGATGATCACATGTATTATTTTCATTTGTCATACAGTTGCATCAGTACTATTTGATGTAGGGTCTACCTATTCCTATGTATCTTCTCATATTGCTCCTTATTTGGATGTATCTAGTGAGTCCTTGAGTATTCATGTGTATGTGTCCACGCTTGTGGGTGATTGTGATTGTGGATCGGGTTTACCGGTCTTGTGTGGTGACTTTCTATGGGTACGAGACCAAAGCGGATCTTCTATTGATCGATATGATTGACTAGGTTATCCTTGACATGGATTGGTTGTCTCCACATCATACAATTCTTAATTGTCATGCACAGACTGTTACACTGGCGATGCTAGAGCTGCCTAAATGGGAGTGGAGAGGTTCAACTAGTAGTGCATCTAGTGGAGTTATTTCTTTCTTAAAGGCTCAACATATAGTTGAGAAGGGTTGTTTGGCCTATCTGGCCTTTGTTCTAAATACTGCTATGAAGATTGCTACGATAGATCCAATGCCTGTGATGATGGATTTTTACAATGTATTTCCTACTAACTTACCAGGCATGCCACCGGTTAATAATATCGACTTCTATATTGATTTGGCGCCAGACACCCAGCCTATCTCTATTACGCCTTATCGTATGGTTCCTGCAAAGTTGAGAGAGCTGAACGAGCAGTTTGAAGAGTTTCTCGAGAAGGGATTTATCAGGCCGAGTGTGTCGCTTGGGCCGCATCGATGTTATTTGTGAAAAAAATATAGGAGTACGCGGATGTGCATTTATTATTGCAAGCTGAATAAAATCACCATCAAGAACAAGTATGCATTGCTGCGTATTGATGACTTATTTGATCAGCTTTAGGGTGCTAGATCTTGAAGATCGATTTGAGATCTGGGTACCATAATTAAGGATTCGTGCTTCAAATGTTTTGAAGACGCCTTTTCGAACTAGATATGGGCACTACACAACGAGTTTCTAGTGATGTCTTTCGGCTTGACTAATGCCTCGATGACATTTATAGATTTGATGAATTAGGTGTTCATGCCATATATTGACTCTTATTTTTGATGACATATTGATCTACTCATGTAGCATGGAGGAGAACGATCAATATTTAAGGGTAGTGCTTCAGACTCTGAGAGAATAGAAGCTATACACTAAGTTCTCTAAATGCGAGTTCTTATTAGATTTTGTGGCCTTCTTGGGGCATGTTGTATTAGGTGAGGGTATTAAGATAGATCCTAAGAAGATTGAGGCAGTTTAGAGTCGGCCTCATCCTACCACAACTACTTAGATCAGGATTTTCTTGGGGCTAGATGGTTATTATCGTTAGTTTGTGGAGGGCTTCTCATCTGTTGTAGCTCCTTTGACTGGATTGACCTAGAAGGGTGTTCAGTTTAGGTGGTCCGATGATTACGAGGCAAGCTGTCAGAAGCTCAAGACCGCATTGACTAAATCACTTGTGTTGGTTTTGCCTTCTGGTTCAGGGATGTACACTGTGTAGTATGATGCTTCACGCATTGGATTGGGTTATGTATTGATGCAGAAGAGGTGATTGATTGCTTATTCTTCTCATCAGTTGAAGCTCCACAAGAAGAATTACCCTATGTATGATTTGGAGTTGGCTGCGATAGTTCATGCTCTTATGATTTGGAGGCATTATATCTATGGGGTGTCATGTGAGGTCTTCAATGGTCATTGCAGTTTGTAGCATCTGTTTAACTAGAAGAACCTTAATCTGAGGCAGCACAGGTCGCTTGAGTTACTGAAGGACTATGATACGACCATTCTTTATCATCCGAGCAAGGGGAATGTGGTCACGTATTCCTTGAGCAGAAAGGCCAAGAGTATGTGTAGTTTGGCATTCATTCCAGTAGAGGAGAGACCATTGGCTTTGGCCATTCAGTCCTTATCTAATCGACTTGTGAGGTTGGATATTTCAGAGGCCAGTCAGATGACGCTGCAGCTAGATTCTATGCTTTCCCATCTAGGCTAGAGGCAATAGCCTCTAACTCCATGGTCGCATGTATTATTTCCGTTTGTCATACAGATGCAACAGTACTATTTGATCTAGGATCTACCTATTCCTCCGTAACTTCTCATTTTGCTCCTTATTTGGATATATCTTGTGAGTCCTTGAGTATTCATGTGTATGTGTCCACACTTGTGGGTGATTGTGATTGTGGATCGGGTTTATTGGTCTTGTGTGGTGACTTTATGTGGGTACGAGACTAGAGCGGATCTTCTATTGATTGATATGATTGACTAGGTTATCCTTGACATGGATTGTTTGTCTCCGCATTATGCAACTCTTAATTGCCATGCCAAGACTATTACATTGGCGATGCCAGAGCTGCCTAGACTGGAGTGGAGAGGTTTATCGAGTAGTGCATCCAGTGGGGTTATTTCTTTCTTAAAGGCTCAACATATAGTGAGAAGGGTTGTTTGGCCTATCGGGCCTTTGTTCGAGATACTGCTATGAAGAATGCTACAATAAATTCAATGCCTGTGGTGATGGAGTTTTCCAATGTATTTCATACTAACTTACCAGGCATGCCACCGGATAATGATATCGACTTCGACATTGATTTGGCGCTAGACACCCAGCCGATCTCTATTACGCCTTATCGTATGGCTCCTGCTAAGTTGAGAGAGCTGAACGACCAGCTTCAAGAGTTGCTCGAGAAGGGATTTATTAGGCTGAGTGTGTCGCTTTTGGCCGCATCAGTGTTATTTGTGAATAGAAGATATGGGAGTATGCGGATGTGCATTTATTATCGCTAGCTGAATAAAGTCACTGTCAAGAACAAGTATCCATTGCTGCGCATTGATGACTTATTTGATCAGCTTCAGAGTGCTAGGGTGTTCTCGAAGATTGATTTGAGATCTGGGTACCATAATTAAGGATTCGTGCTTCCAATGTTTTGAAGACATCTTTTCGTACTAGATATGGGCACTAAACTATGAGTTTCTAGTGATGTCTTTCGGCTTGACTAATGCCCCGACGATATTTGTGGATTTGATGAATTAGGTGTTCATGCCATATCTTGACTCCGTTTTTTGATGACATATTGATCTAATCTGTAGCATGGAGGAGAACGATCAACATTTAAGGGTAGTGTTACAGACTCTGAGGGAAACTATACACTAAGCTCTCTAAGTGCGAGTTCTTGTTAGGTGGCCTTCTTGGGGCATGTTGTATCGGGTGAGGGTTTTAAGATGGATTCCAAGAATATTGAGGCAGTTTAGAGTCGGCCTTGTCCTACCACAGCTACTGAGATCGGGAGTTTCTTGGGGCTAGTAGGTTGTTATCGTTAGTGTGTGAGGGTCTTCTCATCTATTGCAACTCCTTTGACTAGATTGGCCCAGAAGGGTGTTCAGTTCAGGTGGTCTGATGATTACAAGGAAAGCTTTCAGATGCTCAAGACCGCATTAACTATATCACCTGTGTTGGTTTTGCCTTCTAGTTCAGGGATGTACACAGTGTAGTATGACGCTTCACACGTTGCATTGGGTTATGTATTGATGCAGAAGGGGCGAGTGATTTCTTATTCTTCTCATCAGTTGAAGCTCCATAAGAAGAGTTACCCTGTGTACGATTTGGAGTTGGCTGCGATAGTTCATGCTCTTAAGATTTGGAGGCATTATATCAATTGGGTGTCGTACGAGGTCTCCACTGGTCGCTGCAGATTGTACTATTTGTTTAAGTAGAAGAACCTTAATCTGAGGCAGCACAGGTCGCTTGAGTTACTGAAGGACTATGATACGACCATTCTTTATCATCCGAGCAAGGGGAATGTGGTCACTTATTCCTTGAGCAGAAAGGCCAAGAGTATGCGTAGTTTGACATACATTCCAGTAGAGGAGAGACCATTGGCTTTGGCCATTCAGTCCTTATCTAATCGACTTGAGAGGTTGGATATTTCAGAGACCAGTCAAGTTCTTGCATGTGTTGTGGCTCAATCTTTTTTATTCGAGCTGATTAAGGCTCGTCAATATAGTTGATCCGCACTTACTGGTTCATAGAGAGACGGTACTACGAAATGATTCCAAGGAATTGACTATTGGTGATGATGGTGTTCTGCGGCTCCAGAGTGTCTTATGTGTTCCTAATATTGATGGCCTGAGAGAGTTGATTCTAGAAGAGGCTCACAGTTCACACTATTCTCTTCATCTAGCTTCTACGAAGATATATCGTGACCTGAGACAGCATTACTGGTGGGGACGGATGAAGAAGGACATATTTGGGTATGTGAGGTGTATGAATTTCCAACAGGTTAAGTATGAGCACCAAAGGCCAAGTGGTTTACTTCAACCGCCGAGTATACCGGAGTGGAAATGAGAGAACATCATTATATATTTTATGGTTGGTTTGCCGCAGACGTTTAGGAAATTTGATGTTTTTAGGTCATTGTCGATAGACTGACCAAGTCTACATACTTTATTATGGTGACAACTACATATACGTTGGAGAGGTTGGCTCATATCTACATTCAGGAGATCGTTCGGTTGCATGACATGCCTATTTCTATTATTTCAGAATGAGGAACTTAATTCACTTAGCATTTTGAAGGGCAGTACAGGGTGAGTTGGGTACCCAGGTAGAACTTAGCACGACCTTTTATCCGCAGACCGACAGGCAGCAGGAGCAGACGGTTCAGATTCTAGAAGATATGCTCAGGGCATGTGTGATTAATTTCGGAGGGCATTGGGATCGATTCTTGCCGTTGGCCAGGTTTGCATATAATAACAGCTATCACTCTAGTATTGTGATGGTCATTTGCGGCTTTGTATGGCCGATGATGTCGTTCCACCATCAGCTTTGCTGGCAAAAGAGTTATGCGGATCAGAAGTGCGTGATTTTCCATTTATGGAGGGCGCGAAAGTACTTATGAAGGTATCGCCAATGAAGGGTATCATGAGATTTGGGAGAGGCAAGTTGAGTTCGAGGTTCATCGGTCTATTCGAGGTTTCTGGAGCGAGATGGTGAGGTTGCATATAAGTTTGCTTTGCCTCCTAGCCCATCAGGAGTTCATCCAGTATTCCACATGTCTATGCTCCGAAAGTACCATGCTGACATGTCCTATGTAATGGATTATAGCACAATTCAGATGGATGAGGACTTGAGTTACGAGGAGGAGCCAGTTGCCAGTGTTGATAGACAGGTTCACAAGTTGAGGACTAAGGAGATTTCAACGGTGAAGGTTCAGCGGAGAGGTCAGCCAGTCGAGGAGGTGACTTTGGAGACCGAGGAGGACATAAGGAGAAGATATTCACAATTATTTGTCATTCTAGGAATGATTTTAAACCCGTTCGAGGATGAACATTTGTTTAATAGGTGGAGAATGTCATGAACCGATCAATCGTTTTACTTTATAGAACCTTGTTCCCCTATTTGAGACTTTCTGTATGTGCTTTTCATGTTTTATGACTTACAGGGTCAGTTGGTTCGGTTTTGGAGGGGTTCGGGTTGAATTCGGAACACTGAGTTCCATAGTAGTGGCCTAAGGTGGCCAAGTTTGACTTAGTTCAACATTTTGAATAAACGACATCAAAATCTGGATTTGAAGGTTCCAATAGGTTCATATGGTGATTTTGAACTTGGTCGCATGTTCAGGTCGAGTTTTGGGTGGCCTGGGAGCGATTCGACGCTTATTGTTGGAAGTTGACATTTTGAAGGGTTTAGAATTTGCTAAGTTTTACTTGGAGTGGACGTTGGTGATATTGGATCAAGTTTGGTGTTCTGAGCCTGGGGATAGGTTCGTGTCATAATATTGTACTTGTATGTGAAATTTTATTCTATTCCGAGTTGACTAATTATGATTCGTCGCGTTCGGAGTCAGTTGAAAGAAGTGAAACGTTTGGAAAGTTGGTTAGTTTGGTTTACGGTGCGATTCTTGGTTGTGATGTCATTTTTTGTGTTTCGAGACCTTGAATGGGTTTGGATTATGTTTATGGACTTATTGGTATGATTGGGCGCGGTACTAGGTGGCTCGGGTGAGTTTCAGACCATTTAGAGCAATTTTAAGGCTGACAAATTTTGTTGCTATCTGGTGTGCTCTATGATCGCGAAGAAGGTCCCCCGATCGTAGACTGTTGTTTGAGGCATGGAAGAAATTGTTTGCGATCGCGAAAAGGGCACTGCTATCGCAGTCAGTGATCTAGTTGTGCTTGGCGGTCGCATGATTAGGGTCACGAACACAATTTGTTAGCGAGGTTGGCTTGGGTTAGAAAGTTGCTCATTGCGATCACGTAAGAGGAAGTTCGGGGACTGGAAGGATTGGCCTTGCGTTCTGGAGCTTGGATCGCGTTTGTGAAGGCTTGGCCAGCTTTAGTTCACATCACGATAGATCCCTCGCTTTCGCGAATGAGGGAATTTTGGCTGAGGCAGTGTTGGCCTTTGCGATTGTGAGGGTAGTTCCGCGATCATGAAAAGGAATGACTGGGCAGAATATAAGTTTGCAAATCAGGAATTTGCTCATTTCACCCCATTTCTCTCTTTCTAAGGTGATTTTGGGAGATTTGGAAGAGCCATTTTTATCTACTAACACAAGGTAAGTGACCCCTACTCGTTGTGAGCTAAATACATAGATTATCTATGGATTTGTACATGGAACTTGGTAGAAATTGTGGAATTTTGTTAGAAAATCTAGAATTGGTAAAAAAAGGATTTGACCACGAAATTGGACAAGAAATAGGAAATAAATTGTATATTTGAATTCATGATGCTATAGGTAACATTTATTTTTGAGAATTTTCAAAATCCGGACGCGTGGGATCGGGATTGACTTTTGTTGACCATTTCCTGTGGGGTTGAAAATTGTTTCTATTTGTTAAATTATGGGCTCTTGAGTATATTTTGATTAGTTTGCACATTATTTTGGCTAGTTTCGGGTCGTTCGGCATTTGTTTGAGGTGTTGGAAAAGATTATTGGATTTTGGATCAAGATAAGTCTCTAGTCTAATCTTGTAAGAGGGAACTTATCCCCGTAGGTACACTATTTGCTATGTGCTACGTGTTGTGGGAGCTATGTATATATGAGGTGACGAGAGTCCGTGTATATGCTAGATTCTTGATATGTCCGAGTAGACTTAGACTTACATCTTTTCTTTAACTTTACTACTTGATTTAATCATGTCTGTTTAAATACTTGAATTCATTACTTAGCTTGAGACTAGAATCGTAGTTTACCGATCCTTTTTACTTTAAGATTTGGCATGATACTTGATTATCAGTAGAGTTATGCCTTCTCTTACGTACATATCCTTGTGTTGGACTTATATGTCCGTTAGTTTCCTGACTTCTTAAACTCGCACGTATTTTCGCTAGTTGGGCTAGTGACCCGTTGGAATTTTCACCAGTCTTATAGGATCGGGCCGTTCACCTTAGCTATATTATGAAATAAAATTCTTATGGGATCAGAATATTCACCTCAACAATACTCTTATGGGATCGGGTCGTTCGCCTCGAGAGTATCACGTAATACTATGCTTGTGGGATTGAGCTGTTCGCCTTGATAGGATTGTGTAACACCGTTCTTATGGGATCGGGCCGTTCACCTCGACAGGCTTATATGAAATATATCGATAGCTAGTCCGTGTGTACCTGAGTATCTTGACGGATTTGTACATATTACTTTTATTGAAATACATGTTGCACATATTTATCTACTTTTCTGCTACTTTACATGTCTCTTACCTGTCTACTGTCTTTTATGTACATTGATTATTGGACCCCTAGTAAGTGTCGATGTCGACCTCTCGCTATTACTTCTTTGAGGTTAGACTAGATACTTACTAGGTATCGTTGATTTACGTACTCATACTACACTTCTGCACTAATTGTGTTGGTACTGAGACAGGTAATTCTGGTGGTCACACGGGCGCGTAGGCGCACTTGCTGGGAGACTTAGTGCTGAGCTGCCTTCTATGTTTTGGCCCACAGCACACGGAGTCTCCTTCCTTTATATCTACAGTATTCTATCTGCTTTTTATTCCAGATAGTAGTTGTAGTAATTATATTCTAGTAGATGCTCATGTACTAGTGACACCGAATTTTGGGGATTTTAGACAGTTGTTATGGTGCATCGCTGTTTGACATTCAACTTATTATTTTGTTCATATTCATATCTTGGGGAAGATGTTGCTATTTTATCATGATTTCTAAACCCACTTTTTCTTATTTATTTTCATTTACTTGATTTAAGAAGTGTTATGAGCGGTCGATTGTTGTCATAATTTATTATTGCTTGTGTGACGGTAACGTTGGGCGCCATCAAAGCCTATGGCGGGAACTGGGTTATGACAAGTACCAAACTAGGTAGAAGGCATATATCTAACATAAACAGTAAGGTAGAAGGAATAAATATAACAATTAACAACTAAGGTAGAAGATAAAAATGTAATAACAACAAGTAAGGTCGAAGGCATGTAGCTTTAGTATAATACTCCATGTGAGAGATAATCATAACTTATACATCAATAGGGGTGCCAATGTTTCAAGAGCCATAATGTTCAAATATCTCAACAAAACTTAAGCATGACCTTTTTCATGGCTATGGAAACGCAATTATCACAAGAATAATGGATATAGATATATGTTCATGACATATAAAGTATAACCTTAACTAAATCGCGTATATTAACAATCTCAAGAATAGTCATCAGGTTCAATTAAGATATCATAAACTAAACATGATCTCAAGCATGGATAATTGTGTTCATATTGTCATAGGAACCAAGTGAAGCATAAGTCAAAAGATCGCAAAGTTCAACAAGGTACATCGAAGCATATAATCTGCTTCAAGCATGGATAATCCTGGCACATGCATATACGCTTGTCACCTCGCATATACATCGCCCCCGCATGTAGCAAACAACATCATTTATTAGGAAAAATTCCCTCAATAAAGATAATCAAGATACTTACCTCATCCAGGCTAGTCTAAAGCTTCAAAATCACTTTTTCTTGAGAAGTCACCTCCAACCGGATCGAATCTAACCAAACATTATCCAAGGAAGTCAACCAATTTCATAGGATGCAATCCCGATCAATGAAACTTCGATCTTTGAAGGTTCCCCATAAAGTCAACAAAAGTTAACCTGGACCCACGTGCCCGAAGTTTGAAACCAATACCAAATCTCGATGACCCATAATCTGTCGAGTCCAAATATGTGATTAGATTCCAAAATCGAGTCCAAATTTGACCCTCAACTTCCAAAAATACACTCTCTTAAAGAGTAGTCAAAACACCAAATTTCATTTCAAAATTTCATGTTTTGAGTGTTAATAATTCATGTAGATTCTTGCCATAATACCAAAAATGAGTAAAAATTACTTACCCACAAACTAGTGATGAAAATCTCCTCAAAAATTCCCTCTTCCCCAACTCCAAAACTTTGTGAAAAAAGTGACTAAATCCCGAAATAAGTAAAAAAGCAATAGCTGTCCCATCCCGAATCAGATGCTAGATAATCCCGAAACTCACCTTTAATAAGCTGAACATAATCCTTGCAAGATTCCACCCAAGATAGCCTTGTGAGTCACCCAATTTGGCCTCAAAATGAGAGAGAGATGATGATTTGAAGTTTTAAAGGAAGTTTGAAATTTATAGACGAACTTAGGGACATAACCGGTATTTTTGGAATTGTTGCACCAAAAAATTCAACAATTACAAATCTCAGTTTAGCACCCCGAAACTCATCCAAAACCTCCCGGACACAAATCATATATGCATATCAATCATATAACACGCTACGAACCTGCTCGGCGCACTCAAAATACCGAAAAGAGATCGTCTTGACCCGATGTTGTCAGTGGTCAAACTCTATATCTTTAACTTAGGTAGTCTCTTAACCAATGGTCCAAAACACAACTGAGCCCCTCAGGACCCTGGCCAATCATACCAACAAGTCCAAATATATTAAGCAAACTTATCCAAAGGCTCGAAATACCACAAACATCAAGACCAAGAATCGAAGATCTAATCATTCTCTTAACTTTCAAACATTCCAACTTCGCCGAACGTGTCAGAGCCACACTTAGACATTCTGGATCACAACCAAAATTTTTTACACAATTTCCAATCAACCAAATGAACCTATCCAAGGTCTTAAAACCTCCGAAGAAGTCTCGTAACACTGAAATCAACTCCCGGTCAAACCTATGAATCCTCAAATTCTTAAAATTACCAACTTTCGACAAATAAAGCCAAAACCTTCAGGAACCCCTAAATCGAAATCCGAATATGTTCCCAAGTCTAAGATTACCATATAAACATATTTAAACTAAAAATCCCAATTTCGAGGTCGTCTACTCAAAAGTCAAACCTTGGTTAACTCTTCCAACTTTAAACTTCCAAATTGAGAATTACTCTTCTAAATCTTTCTCGAAGCTCTCAAAAATCAGAACCAACCATACATGCAAGTCATAATATATTATATGAAGCTACTCACAGTTTTAAATCACAGAACAAAATGCTAGAGCTCAAGACGGCGGGCCGAATTGTTACATTCTCCCCCACTTAAACATGCGTTTATCCTCGAACGTGCCAAGAGTAATTCTAAGATAATCAAATAGCTGAATAAATACCCATTCCCACGAGTGATCCCAAGTCTCCCATGCATATCAATCAACACATTCTGACTAAAGATTTTCTCTCTCAACCTCCGCTTATAAGCCTTCAACCTCAACTTTAAGATCCAAAACTTCCTTCCAAAACTTGATTCCCACAAGTACCTTTAATATATCAACTTCATTAATCGCTATCAAGTCATGGGTGAAATATCGAAACAAAATCACCGGATATATATCTCACCATATTTATCTCTCTGGCCATACTTCATCGCCATAACACAGCCCGTTGCCAAATCCAGTACCGGTCAAATACCCAAATTTGAATAAACCCACATTTCAATCCTTCGCAACACTGCTAATGATAAAAGAAACCTGTACAAACTCGTAATCACTCATCATATCAACAAGTCATGGACCTCTTGCTTACGACAAAGCACAAATTCTAAGCATTTCAATGGTAGAACTTCTTCCAAACATACCCTATCCAAATCCGATCGCGCTAATTCCAGGTCCAACAACCTTGTCTCACCCAGTACAAGCTGATCGACTATCAAGTCACACCAGATGCCACATGGAACCTCATACGACTCGGTCCGTATACCATACGAGCAATAACTCAAATATGACAGATAATAGTAAGAGGATCAAATAAGAGAGCATCAAGCAAGTTTAACAAACAAAGAAAACGAAACATACCCTCACAAGCCATTTCCATAAGGAGAAGCATCATAAATGAATTAAGCAGAAGGAATCATATCCAGACATAATACCATTATGTCGTGCAACCTGATCTAACAAGATACAGTTGCGGCGCACAATTCGATCCAACGATATCAATCTACATGGGAGCACCCATGGAGCAAATACATACTCACCAAACACAAGTGGATCAACATCAAGCACGATAGAGTGCATAAAAGCTGGAAGATGAATACACATAATATACTACGAAAAAAGGTATGTACAACTAAGGTGAAACGAGCAAATCAATATTTTAAAAGCCATCTCGCTCATATATCGCCATATGGACTAAAAATTACCATAGCATATGTGTGAATAATCAACACAATCCATCATAGTACAAGAAACATACCAGGTCATGGAATAGGCAAACCACGCGATGACACATTCATAGCAAAATGTTGCATTGTGTAAGCAAATCCAACTTGTTGATGGCCAATTTTGACCCTCCTTTTTGAAATTAAATTATTTATACTTATTGATTTATAATAGATATGTTGAAAATATTTTCTAATCAATAACACCTATTTTTATATAAATTAAGTAATTATTAGTGTTAAACCAATAGTTTAGTATTATATAATTGTAAATATATTACTCTTAATATTTGAGACTATTAAAATAAACTTATATTCATTACATAGGTATTATAATTAATTTTAAATGTTATTCCTTAAATTTAGTAAATTAGCTTACTATTTCAAAATAATCCGAAATTAGTATTAGAAAATAATTTGTTTTAATAATTAATTAAATAATAAATTAATTACATTAATTAGTTGTGTATTTGATGATTATTATCTTGTTACATTTTATTAAAATTAATTAAGTTCAATTAAACTAATTTTAAAGAGGTTGAAGACTAAATGGCTACAATTGCAATTGCACAATTAATTACAAAGTGGCTATTAGTTAAGTTATTTTAGCCCAAATGCCAGGCCCAAATCCGGACCTGACCCAATCCAAACACTCCTCCTTGTCCACTTTGGCAATACATGGTGGTGCACTGAGGTACTGCTGATCAAGATGTTGTACTTGAAAACCACGGTTACCTGAAGCACTGTGAGAAACCTGAAGAGGTGACTGAAAAGGCCTAGGAGGATGGCCTCTACCATATGAATCCATGCTTCCAGACGAAGAACCAATGAATCTGCCGGAGTGACGGGGTCTCTTATCCGACCCATGACCACCCCCATGTGACAGAACCATCTCGACTCTGCGGGCTACATTGACCGCCTCCTGGAAGGTAATCTCACTCCTAGTCTCCCTAGCCATCTGAAGGCGAATCGGCTGGATGAGACCGTCAATAAATCTCCTCACCCTCTCCCTCTCTATAGGAAGTATGATGAGAGCATGCCGAGCCAAATCGATGAACCTGGACTCATACTGGGTAACTGTCATGGATCCTTGTTGAAGACGCTCAAACTGTCTCCTATAGGTCTCTCTTTGAGTAACGGGGAGAAACTTCTCCAGAAACAACTCTGTAAACTGTTCCCAAGTCAGAGATGGTGAACCGGCTGGCCTAGTTAGGCAATAATCCCATCCGGACAGGCGGAATGCAGCAAAATCTACTCCATTGGTCTCAACAATACCCATGTTCCTGAGAACCTCGTGGCAGCTGTATAAGAAGTCCTGGGGATCCTCCGTAGAAGTACCGTTGAAAGTGGTAGTGAATAGTTTGGTGAATCTGTCCAGTCTCCACAAAGCATCGGCAGACATAGCCGCCCCATTGCCGGTCTGAGCTATGGTACCCGGCTGAACTGCCACAACTGGCTGAACCGCTGGAACTTGAACCTGGGGATTTACTTGCTCCGGAGTACGAGTAGGAGGAGTCTGAGCCCCTTCTCCGGACTGAGGAGTGACTGGTGCTACAGGAAGTAAGCCTGCTCGGGTGACATTCTCCATGAGGCCCGCCAACCGGACCAAAGCGTCCTGAAGAATTAGGGTAGCAATAAACCCCTCTGGGACCTGAGTTGGGTCCACCGGAGCTGCTGGGGACGGAACCCCCTCGTCAAGATCAACCTGAGGTTCCGCCACAGGTGCTGCTGCAGGAGGCTGAGTCCTGCCCCTGCCTCGACCCCTGGTACGACCTCGGCCTCGCCCTCTGCCCCGTGTAGGAGCTGTTGCTGGGGGCTCGGGATGCTAAGCGGTAGAAGAGGAAGCGGGTGTTCTCGCCATCTGCGAGGAACAGAATAGGAATTCAATTAACATTAAGAAACAAAACCGCACAATAAGAAAGAACAAATGTGAAGTTTTTCCTAACTCTATAGCCTCTAGGGGATAAATACAGACGTCTCCGTACCGATCCCTCAGACTCTACTGAGCTTGTCTGTGAACTGTGAGACCCACATAAACCTAGAGCTCTGATACCAACCTGTCACGACCCGGAATTCCCACCCTCGGGAGCCGTGATGGCGCCTACTAGTGAAAGCTAGGCAAGCCAATTAACCGAATCATTAACTACTATTCCACTCAAAATCAAAGCAACTTAAGATCAACGGTTAGTAACATTATAAATAAATGAGCAGAACATATAAAATTTCAGGCCTTTAAACATCGCCAATACAGTCTCCTTAACAACTACCCAAGATTTAGGGTCACAGTTTCACATACTGTCTAAGATTTACTACAAGTAAGGGTCTGAAAGAAATAACAAAATACTGTTTCTGGGACTACAAAAATAAGAAACAGATAAAATAGAAAGCGGGAGACTCCAAGGCCCGCGAACGCCTGCAGGAGATACAGACAATTTTCACTTCCAGTTTCCATCTTGTTGCAGGCGTGCAACTCGACCCCATTTCCTTATAATCTTGTTGCAGGCGCGCAACTCGACCCCATTTCCTTATTTTTCTTGTGGTAGGCGTACCACCCGCTCCCATTTCATTATCTTGTTGCAGGCGTGCAACCCGACCCCTTTTCATTTCATTTCTGTGGTAGGCGTACCACCCGACCCCTTTTCAATTTTTATATATATATATATATATATATCCTGTTGCAGGCGTGCAACTCGACCCCATTTCCTTACATTTTGTGGTAGGCGTACCACCCGCTCCCATTTCAATTGTCATCACACAAATCACAAGAATTTCAGTAAGGAAACAAGAAAATATCATAATTTCTCAACAAGAGAACAATAACATCAAACAATCATCCATATACGACCCACGATCATGCTCGACACCAACGTAGAGGTACTCGTCACCATGCCTATACGTCGTACTTAAAGTTACAATTTAACAAATAGAACACGACTTCTAATCCCTCAAGCTAAGGTTAGAACGGACACTTACCTCGCTTTGCAATTGAATTCAAGGTTCCAACAAACCTTTGCCTTGAAACTTTGTGTTCTAAGGCTTCAAATCTAGTCACAAATAATTTAATACACTCAATACACATAGTAGAAACTAATTCCATATGAATTTACAAATTTTCCGGATTCAAATCTGAAATTTAACTCAAAATTGCCAGTGGGGCCAACTTCTCGTAATCGTACAAAACCCACAATATGTGATATCCCATTCCGATACGAGTTCAACTATACAAAAATTATTGAATTCCGACATCGAATCGATCTCCAAATCTTAATTCTAAACTTAAGGGTTTTCCACAATTTTCCTAACCTAAATCACCAATTAATTGCTAAAAATAGTGATAAACTGAGGTAATTCCTCCAAAATTGAGTTAGGAACACTTACCCGGATGTTTCCTTTGAAATCCCTCCAAGAATTTCTTCAAGACGTGCTTTAATCCAAGCTCTCTAGCTCCCAATGTGTTTAGAATGGTCAAATCCCCTTCTTTAAGAATCTACACAAGATAATCTCCTTTGGATATGGTTTTGAAGTTGGTTTGTTGTGATTCTAGGGTGTTTGGAGGTGTTCCTCTTCGTGGGTAACGAAAATGGGTCTTGTAGAACAAAATGGGCACTGAGTTCTACTTGAAAAGTGTCAAAAATCGAGTTAAAACACCCCTGTCAGGCCTTATTTGCGATCCGCAAACCTGTCGCATAACAGGTTTGCGGTTCGCATTTTTGGTCGCAGAAATCGCAAGCCTCGCCCCAAGTTCTGCCTCAATTTGCGATCTCTAGGTCACAAATGCGGTTCGCATAGCTGATCTGCGGTCAATCTGCAGATTTGACATATCTGCAGAATTTTTCCCTGACACGAAAATAGGCATAACTTTCTGATACGATGTCCGAATTGGATGATTCTTTTTGTTATGACTCCGAAATTTCGATACGGATCTAATTATTCAATTAAAACTGAATTTGGAGCTCATTTTCATAATATTATACCACTTATTCTTGAAGAGACGACATCGACACATTCTTGAAATGCCAAAGTTAAACTCCATCAACCATCCAAAATCCACTCGAGGCCCTCCGGAAACTCAACCAAACATGCCAACATATCCCATAACATTATTCAAACTTTTTCCAACCATCGGAACGCTCAAAACAACCTCTCAACACCAGATTCGCGTTGGACTTAAGCCTAAGGATTTCGAAATCTTCTAAATCGCTCTTTTAATCTAAACCCAACCAAACCACGTCCAAATGACCTGAAATTTTACACAAAAGTCATAAATCACATATCGAAGCTACAACAGCTTTCAGAATTCCATTCCGACCCTGATCAAAATCTCGCATATCAACCGGAAATTGCCAAAATTCTAACTTCACCAATTCAAGCCTAATTCTACTCGGGACCTCCAAAACAAATTCCGATTTCACTCCTAAGTCATAAATCATCTCCCAAAACTAATTGAATCATCGGAATTCACAGCCGAGCCTCCTAACTCATAGGTCAACATCGGGTTGACTTTTCCGATTTAACCCTTCTTGAAAGAAACTAAATGTCTCATTTCTTACCAATTTCACTCCGTACTCAACTACTCAACTTGATTACATAAAACACAGATAACGAAATATAATGAGTCTGAAAATATTTGTTTGGGCGGCAGCACCTTGGCTTTTCGAAAAGAGTTGATTTCCTTTTGGAAGGTCAAACTTGCAATTCAATTCTAGTTTTCTTTTTGAAAGATGGATTGTCGTCTCTTGCTAAGCTTTTGGGATTTAAAATCTTTAAGAAGAGTTAGCAAAACAAGGTAGATCAATGATATAATAGCTTATGATTAGCGAATGGAGATTAGTTACTTAACTAATGCTTCTTTTAATCCTTTGTTCTTTAAGGCTTGCCTAAGTTGTTCACATAATTTAAGATATAAAATAAAGTATTCAATCCAATATGTAATTGTTGTATACATGTGACAAATCAAATAACAGGAACACAGTAAAAGCCAATGACATAGCAAAACAATAGAATACGAAGCAGTAAATAATAAAGGAGTAAAGGGAAAGGAAGGACTCTGGTTTTTGGGCCTCAAAGGGGCAGGCCCAGCAATAACAGGGACAGGTAACTGTTAACTTTGGACTTCCGAGATATAGCAATGTTGGACTTGGGCCTGAGTTCCTTAAGAACTCAGCAGGCCCAAACGATTGTACATGCCAAAAAAGAAAAAGAGAAGGTCATTAGAAAGATAATACTCTATAGATGTTCGTACATGAAACTTGCAAGAAAAATAAAAGAAGATAATTAACAGTATTTGAACACTAGAAAGGTCATACTAATGTGGTGGTTATGCATAGCGAATGACCACATAGAACACCTTTTCTTGTCATTAACACTAAACCCAAAGAGAATAACAAGTGTCAATGAATTAAGGGCTGAGGAGAGAGTTCCACTCAAGGTCGATACCCTATTTGAATCCCCCGACACTTAAAAGTTCCCAAGGGTTTCAAGGCACAATGCTTGTGCCGAGGAGAGTAGCCCAACCAAGAGCTAAACTCTATTTCCAAATACCTTAAACCACTAACGACTCATTCTTCCCTAGAGGTTTAAGTGTCAATAAGGCACTCTCAATGTGAATCAATCACCATAACACCATACCACAAAAGTATACCCTCTCTAAACATAATAGCATAAGGAACACAACGACAGTTTCATATTTCTTAACTATATTTCCAGTAAAAAGTAAATGATTAACACATTAAATAGGTCCAAAGATCAAATTCCAAACATACATAGAGGAAGGAATATTATAATGTTAGTGCTAAAGAACCAAACACTTGGGATCACACATCTTAAGGATAAATAAAGAGCACATAGTTCAGATATGCAACAACTCAGAAATACAGATGCCTTTGCCTTAGCAAACTAATCACAGATTGTTTTAACTGAGGTCTTGTCACTAGCACACATATAGGTTAACAATACTAGTTGGAACTTTTGAAAGCATCAACACAGATTCGGACAAATAGTCATAGTAGAAACCTCTGTAGGTGTTATTAGAGATGCCAGAATATAATCAAAACATTTAACATGACTACAAGTCCGCAGATCCAAATGGAACATCTAAGAATGCTTAACAGGATCATAGACTGTCAGTCTTACTTAACCTTGAAATTGATGACAGAACCACCCATTTATAAGAGTAGTAATCTCATTATGAAATAGGCAAACTATTATGTCCAAGCAGTAGCAATAAGAAGTTTCCCTTATGATTCATAGACTAGGTTCAATTCAGATTAAAAGGAAAGAGAGAACTGGATATAGTTTCAAGACAATGCACAGAAATGTAAAGTCATGAAAGATAAGCAAAGGTACATGTAGCACTTTCATTCAGCAACACATAGATACTTCAACTAAGGTTATGATCTTACAAAAGTAGGATGAGTTTCACTCATTATAAGATCAAGTCAACAATGTCATTAAGGGGGTTAAAGACAGGGGAAATATTATACTAAGCAGGCTTAACTTAGCTGTACAGACTAAAGATTAACATCTAAACATGACGGAGTTGTACCCAATTTATAAAATAGTTAACACTCAACCACAGCAAGCATGCCTATAACCTATTTCATAAGAGATAACCTGATCATAACAGAACATATGCAGAATAGTTATTGATGTTCATAAAAGTTCACCTTAATGAGACTGTTCCATACAATGAGACTTAGAGATGTGACTAATTGTTAAACATAGATATAAGTCTTTCATACTAATGACTCAAAGGCTTCTTAAAGGTTAATAAGCACTTATGTAAAGAAAAAAAGCATTTTGAACACTTAAACTCCACATGCTTTAACTAAGTGATGAAGGATTAACTTATGTGCATTCATGTATGTTCTAGTTAGAGTTATCAAACAGCAACCTCAAATAAAGAAATAACATAATACAGTAAATATAAGTATCACAGCAAAACATTAAAGAAAATCTGGAGCCTAGGCAAATATGAGGAGTCATTAAGGCATATTAAGCAACTTAATCATATAAGTTGTTTGATACAGAATAGAAGTTATCAGGGTCACTTAACAACTCAATCAATATAGATTAGAGATATTCAAAAGCATAACAGATGACCATAGATTAACAACACATCATTATGAACTAGAAATAACACCTTTAATAATGACAAACATCATAACGAAAACAATTAATAGAAAGGTTGTAGCATGTTCATGGTCTTCGAACCAAACAGTCAGAAGAGAAAGGGTGGAGGTGTACTGACCTTTTCTAGGGCAACAGACCAAATATGATTTAACTTAGGCGTATGAAAACCAAAGCTTCAAGCTTTTGAGCAGTGAAACAACTCGAAAAAACAAGAGAAGTAAAGATTAATCAGAGAGAGACTAGGCTTCTAAATCTTAATTATTTTTTGATATTCGTATGAGATTTTTGACACTTCTTATGTCTAGTAAGTCTTGTTGGTGAGAGCATTCAAGGCTCTATTTATAGTTTCATTTAATGGCATAGGGTTTCAAATTCAAGCATAGGTAGTAGAAGATGACAGAGGAGTGGTGATGCTAGAAAGATCGGGGAAAATCTAGGGAGACAGAGGGAAAATGATGAAGAAGTTTTCTACTTGGGTGAAGATCGACCGTCTGAAGGAAAAGAACCGTCGGGTAAGACGTCAATATCTAGAGGTCACTAAGTTTGACCTTTGGACAAAGAATGTGTGACGACCCGGCCAGTCGTCTCGTGGGTTACCACTCCGTCTTCCCCATTTTTTGTCTCAAGTCTAACGTTTAAAACCCAAGGTATATCTTAGGCTTACTTTCATGACATCTTTATCTTACTAGAGTAACATGAACATCCATGCTTCTTAAAAGACAAAATGTTTTATAACTTAAGCTCTTCTTTTCACTTGTTTTTCCCAAATACAAACATCATATACATTTTTAAGCTCTTTCAAACATATATATCCCAAGATTATTTTTTCTAAGATTCCTTCACTAAACTCATGCTCCTTTAAAACTACACACCTATTTTTGTGAGTATTATGTCCTAATATATGGTAAGCTGTACCTATTTAAAAACTGTTAAGCATAATACAAACAACTTGTCCTAAATCTAGTCTAAGTCCTATAGAGCTATCTTAGGTAGATTTTAAGGGGTGCCTAACACCTTTCCCTTAGAAGAACAAGAACCCTTACCCATAATCTCGCAGGTTAGCAGACCAATAAAGAATGTTACTTTAGTAATTAAATAGGTATCCTAGTATACCTTTAAATATGAGATGGCGACTCTCTTTCATCAACAACAGAGGAACCTCAAGCTGAATCTTGTTTTGACTCGTGCAAAATGGTTGTAACAACATGGCGACTCTGCTGGGGATTATCACTTAGGTTTTGACCTTAGCAGACTTAGACTAAATTTGGCACTTAGATTTGTTTGTAAATTGCTTTAACTGTATTTAATTTGCAATTACGTTCTTACCGGCCTTACTTGCTCCTTATGCTTGTTTATTATCATGCCTGTTATTGTCATAACCTTATTTATTACAACTTTACATATACTTTGATCACACTTCTTCCTATCAAGTCTTGGCCATACACTATCACACACGATGGCACGCGAGGGTTGTCTTTTACACCCCTTCGAACCTTCTTTTCAAAACTCTTTAGTTTTAGATGGCTTTGTCAGGTCAACTAACATAACTTCTCGCAGCCTTCAGTCCAATTCAAAAGTAGGAAATACTCACTCTAGAAAACATAGGTCATATTGCACAAACATTAGGCGAGTCAGTCCTTCGTATCGACACACAATTAGGAAAGCCACCCTAATATCAATGGGTTATGCACCCAACGATATGACTTCTGTGGAAAGACAAACAAACCTGACGAGACACCTAAAGATCCAAAGCAAACACTTGCCAAAATCTTTCTTTACCCACTTCAGAAATGGAAATCATCCAAAACATCCCTGAGATCTATATGGTAATGGGAGCGCCACCCAAGCTGAAACAGTGGTGGAAGAATATCTGCCGAGAGCACAGAGAAGGGTTTCGGATGTGCCTAGGCACGCTGACCGCTTTGTTATACATCCTAGCAGACATGCTGCTTACTCGCCTGCTGATAGAGTTCTGGGATCTAGCTAAGGTGGTGTTCAAGTTTGCTGATTGTGAGTTAGTACCAACATTTGGAAGAAGTTACCAGTTTCACGGAGCTGCAATTTACAGGGAGGAGTCCAATACTACCAGTCACCATGCCCTGTTACAGGTTCCTAGATGCTCTAGGTCTGGCAAACAGTCAAAATTTGCGAAACATTGAGGACGTAAGGGTGATCCTGGATCAGTTGTTCGATAGGTTCGGACATCGTGAAAGCTATGAATGGCACTCGAGAGAATTTCAGTGTGATCAAGCAACGTGGGAGAGTCTCAGGCCCATCACTTTCTCATTGGCACTGTTGGGATTGTGATTTTTCCTCAAAGAAGAGTTTAGATCAACATCAACTTGTTACCCGTGGTTCTGGCGACATTCTGTGGCAATCTCCAAGCTACTCTGGTACCGATGGTATTAGCTGAGATTCTAAGGGTTTTGTCTACATGTGCACGAGGGTATGATTTCTTTAAGTGCTGTAACTTGCTGCTCCAGATCTGGGCTATAGAACATTTCTTTCAGCGAGAGGCCACCATTAACTACTTTGTAGGTGTCAGCAACATCATCCGCAGTCACAACGAGAGGATGAGACATTGGGTCTCCCCACTTGGGCAAGAAGAGTGGAGAGTAATACTGACTAATCTAAGTGGAGGATGGGTCAATTGGAAGCTGTCATGTTTAGGAGGGACGACAATCCTAAGGACTCTTCAGAAATACTTCATTGAGTTGATAGGACTTGAGGGCATCCAACCATACTCACCCTTACTGGTTCTCAGACAGTTCGTGTAGATCCAAGATGTGCCTCTATGGACGAGGACATCACTATATGAGGATGAGTACAATGGATAGATTCCAATTCCAAGGATAAGAAGGCTCCAAGAAGAGTGGAATGGTCCGGTCATAATGCCGATGGGTCAAAACTCGTGGTACACTCCAATGTATTATGTCTGGATCAACAAGTAAGATGAGCTAGACCAACCAAGCAGAGAGGGTATATCCTGGCTGGAGGACACAGTGGCTGCTTTGCAAATCTACCATGAGATTTTGCCACATTATCTTGTGACTACATTGATGCACCGTCAAGTGGTCCTAGGATCCATTGATCACATGCTGCTACCTGCTAAAGATGATGATCGGGTAGTGGAGTGCATCCAGATAGAATCTGAGACAGAGATGGAGGAAGATCCAGAAGAAGGGTCTGAGTTCAACGATGATGGAGAGGAATTTGAAGAAGATCGGAAGAAGATCTGGAGGAAGAACCAGAAGAAGAAGAGGAGATGGGGAATGATTTCGGGGATAGTTACTAGGAGTTGGTTGATTTCCCCTTCTTTCCCACTTTGTATCTTTATCCCCAGTTTTCTTTTGTTTTTCCCTAAGGGCGAGTTGTTCAAGCCCATGCAGTTCTGTGAATGTTAGAAACAGTGATGTAACCTCTGTTCCCACCTATATAAATCCAAACATTATCAATGAAAACAGAACTTGCTTAGGATCTAAATGTGTCAAGTCAAATTGATTGTCAAACATTCACGATTTAAGCCCACCTCCGGCAATGAGAGGTCCCACGAATTCTAGGAAAATGCGCTTGCCTGAATATGTGAATTAACTGCTCTGTGTGATCTTCTGCTTGTATAATCTTCTGCTTGTATAAATGAAGAAACCGACTTCTGTTTACTCCCCAAAAGATAAGTTGGTTTGTGTCGATCCAAAACTGGCGGAACCACTGTACAATCTAACATCAAAAGGGAAGATGTTTGCTACAGAATACTTGACCGAACATGCTCTGGTCATAGCCGATAGCCCGGGGCGATCAAGAGAAGGACGATACAAGGAATGATGAACATGTGGCAGGATGACCCAGGAGATGGAGTCTTTATGGGAGGAAGTACAACATATCATGGAACTAGCACATCTAGCCGTGACAACGCTCCCTCAACCACCTCGTTTCCTTTTTTAGATTCAATCCCCGACCATTTTCCTTCCATATCATGCCAGGCCAACAACACCCCTACTTTAGTCCCCACCAATCAAATCATACCTCTAGTAAGCCCCGCAAACCCACCAAATCCCCCTATCCACACTCCCTACGTACCGCAGTACGTTCAAATGCCACCAAAACCTGCCCGTTACCACCAACACAATTCATACCCCTCCTCGTAAGGGAGTCACTTTTACCACTCACCTAAACCAGCACATACCCGTGGCACATACTGCTGCCCATGAGCGATGTTTTCCTTCTGTATATGCCATTTTTGAACCTACCTTTGCAGCGCCTGTACGGTCAGGTTGCCTTATGAGATTGACCAATACGCTGAGATGGAAAGGGAAGCTAGGCGTAAAATAGAGGAGTTAGTGTCTGAGCAATTACAAATCTTGAGAAAACAAATGAAGAGCCTCCAAGTCACTCAGGGAAGTGAAAGTTTGGACTACGAGGATCTGTGTATCCATCCGGATGTGGATATGCCAGTAGGGTATAAGCCTCCAAAGTTCGATATTTTTGACAGGACGGGTGATCCCCACGCACATTTGAGAGCATATTGTGGCAAGTTAGTTGGAGTGGAAAGGAACGAGAAGTTGAGAATGAAATTGTTCATAAGAAGCTAGATGGGAGAAGCACTTATCTGGCACACTTGACAAGATCCGCAAAACTGGAGAACATGGCAGGATATGGCGGAAGATTTCATGATTTGCTTTTGATTCAACACAAAGATCACTCCCGATAGGTTCGCACTGGTCAACCTGCAGAAGAGACCGTCCGAGTCATTCCAAGAATATGCACATTGATGGAGGTCAGAAGTCGCTAGGGCACAACCTCCGTTGGACGACAGTGAATTAACCAAGTATTTCATCAGGACACAAGAAGGGATATACTTTGAAAAAATTGATGGGTATGATGGGACAGGAATTCCCCGAACTGGTCAAGATGGGAGATTTCTTAGAAGAAGGTATAAAATCCGGCAAAGTACAATCCATAGCTGCACTGCAAGCGGCCAGCAAGGCAATCTAATCAGGGTCAATCCGTAGCGGAAAGAAGAAAAAGGAAGAATTCTCAGCAGTCGTCCCTTACTACCAACCCAACCCACACTATGGAAACACTTCTTATTCCCCAAAAAACCATTCATCACCACCCGCCTACACTCTAGTCTACAACACATACCCATATTACCGCCCCCAACCTCAATATAACCCGCCTCAAGCCCATAACGACCGGAATCCAAAGCGACCATATGCTCCTGTCCAAACCACCACTCATCAAAACCGACCCACTTATGCACCATGCCCTCATCAAAATTTTTAAGGGGTCCCGGAAATTATACCCCGATCACCGAGTCTCTGGCTCAATTGTTTGAAAGATTGAGGAAAGCAGGATTGATACATCCAGTGGAAGAAAGGGTTCCTGAATATCCCTCAAAGTATTTTGATGCAACCAAAAGGTGCGTGTACTATTCAAATGTTCCTGGACATGATACCAAAGATTATTTTAAGCTAAAAAATAAAATTGAAACATTGATCAAAACCGGAGCCATTCAGTGCACTCCGGCTTAGCCTAATGTGTATTGCAATCTGCTGCTGAATCACCGGAATCATGGGGTCAACATGATCACCTTGGATGAAGAATATGATTTGAAAGGAACTATCGGAACAATAGAAAATGCAGAGGCGCAAGGATCCCACCTCAAAGGACTCCGATGATTATAGTACAAATGAGACCCACAGTGACGGTTCAGAGACTTATCAGCTACAACCTGTTGTTGCTATAGGGGATGAAGAGGGTCAGGAATACAAAAATGTCCCACAGACATATCAGCAAAAGGGGAAAGCCAAGATGACAGATTCCGCAGTAGCTCACGATATGACTAGGTCATGGGATATGTTACGCTCCTGAAGACGCAAATCGATGGAATTTGGGAAAAGAGAAAATTCAAAGAAGAAATATAACAGACCCTGAAGCAGTAGAATTCTGGAAGGAAATGTCAACCAAAGAATACTCCGTGGAGGAGAAGCTGAAGAAACTCCAGCCCAAATATCAATCATGGACTTGCTAATTAGCTCCGACGGTCATAAGGATGCCCTGATGAAAGTACTAAGTGGAGTATGTGTCCCAAGCAACACCACCAGTGAGGCTCTGGCTGGAACAATTGGGAAAATGGTCGAAGCAAATATGATCACTTTCAGAAGAGACGAGCTTCCTGTCGAAGGTATGAGTCATAACAGAGCTCTACATATCATTGTTAAATATGGGGACAGGTGGTGTCCCAAGTACTAGTTGATGGAGGGTCAAGAGTCAACATCTGCACGCTCTCTGCTCTGCGAGAGTTGGGAATCCACCTTAGGTAAGTCAAAGAAAGCGATGTGAGGGTAAGGGCATTTGATGGTTCATAGAAGGATGTCATTGGAGAAATTTATTTGGCTTTGCAGATCGGACCAATTGAATTTCCCATACTGTTTCAAGTGATGGATATTTTCTCTTCATAAAACTTACTATTGGGAAGACCTTGGATACACATGACAGGGGCCGTCCCATCCACTCTACACTAATGCATCAAATTTGAGTGGGGTTGTCAAGAGATCGTGGTCCACGGTGAATGGGGCCAATCAGCTTATTGCGAGCACATAGTCCCGTTCATTGAAGGGCTAGATAAAGTGTGCTTTTCATGCAGTAGAAATCATGCAGAGCACCAAAGTAGAAGAGACTGAGCAAAACTTGGGAATGCAGTCACCATATAGATCAAGGATGGCCATGAGGGAGATGTTGAAATATAGATACAAACCATGAACTAGGCTGGGAGCCATATCAGGTGGGATTACAGAACCAATTGAGCCAAATGGGTAGAAAGGAAGGTTCGCATAGGATATCAGCCTCCGATGGGGAAAACTCATACTGGTAGCTCTAGGAAAAAGGTCTTTGTGTTACAGCATGTTTCAGTTACGGGCCAGATTTCAATAACAGAAGATGATATCGTCGATGGAATGGGAAGGCTGTTCATGACTATGATTGAAGAATGTTGTGAAGGAACTAAAATCAAGACACTAGCCAATTAGAAAGCCGAACCAGGATAAAAGCTGCGGAGCTGCACCGCTAGCCTGTCTTTGGTTCGCCGGGAGTCTTGGTACTGTGGAATGTAAAAGTTTTGTTTTGAAGAGTGCATGGTCAATTGAGGCCTGCACCGTGCCTGTACCTTTTTGTCATTTTCCTCTGTTGAACGCTTAGACGTTCCTATTTTGATGAAATAAAAGAAGTATTTTCTTAAAATATTGTAACTTTATTTACCGCTTCATTTATACTTAGTTTTTTTTAAATAATCAAAGCGATAAAAACCCGCGTTCTGCAATTGTGACATGTAACAAAATTGTCGAGTGAAATGACCCATATTACAAGGAATATGATGAGAGTATGATGCCAGACAATATCCCACAAGAGATTGATTAGCTGGAAAGTCAGAAAAAGCCCAACCTTGAAGAAAGAGAAGTGGTTAATCTCAGAAGCTAGGAAGACGTGAAAGAAACCCGAATCAACATCCATCTAGAAGCAGAGCAGAAAGAAGAACTGGTTGAACTCCTCTAACAATACATCGATGTGTTTTCATGGTCATATGATGACATGCCTGGATTAAGTACTGACATCATCTCGCATTGACTACCTACAGATCCCGTCAGACCGCCAGTCAAACAAAAACTCAGAAAATTCAAGCCCGACTTGAGACTGAGGATATAGGAAGAAGTAACCAAGCAGATAGAGGCGAATGTATTAAGGGTCATTAATTATCCCAACTGGTTGGAAAATATCGTCCCAGTACCCAAGAAAGACAGGAAGATTAGGATATGCGTGGATTACCGAGATCTCAATAAATCTAGTCCAAAGGATGACTTCCCTTTACCAAATATCCACATCCTCATTGACAACTGTGCGAAGCATGAGCTGTAGTCGTTCGTGGATTGTTTTGCTAGATACCACCAGTCTTGATGCACAAGAAAGATGCAGAAAAGAAAACTTTCACCATACCTTGGGGAGTTTACAACAATAGAGTCATGCCATTTGGTCTGAAGAATGCCGATGCCGCTTACATGAGGGCCATGACGACCTTCTTTCACGACATGATTCACAAGGAAATCGAGGTATATGTGGATGTCGTCATCATCAAGTCTCGGAAAAGTTCAGAACATTTGGATGATTTGAGGAAATTTTTCAAGCGCCTGTGGAGGTACAACTTGAAATTGAACGACAAAGTATGCGTTTGGAGTCCCTACCGGAAAATTGTCATCGTAAGCAGAAAAGGGATAGAATTGGATCCGTCAAAGATCAAAGCCATTCAGGAGTTGCCACCGCCCAAGAGTAAGAAAGATGTGATGAGTTTCCTAGGTATACTGAATTACATAAGTGGTTTCATAGCCCAGTCCACAGTAATTTGTGAACCCATTTTCAAGTTGCTAAAAAAGGACGCCATCACAAAATGGACAGAAGAGTGTCTGAAATACTTCAACCGAATTAAGTAATACTTGTCAAATCCACCAGTGTTGGCCCCCCTGAGCCCAGGAAACCATTGTTACTATATTTGTCAGTCTTGGATAATGCCTTTGGATGTGTGTTGGGATAGCATGACAAAATCGGGAGAAAGGAGCAGGCCATCTACTACTTAAGTAAGAAGTTCACACTGTGCAAGGCCAAATATACCTTGATAGAACGCACTTGCTGTGCTCTGACTTGGATCGCCCAAAAACTAATGCATTTCATGTCAATATACACCAAGCATTTGATATCTCGGCTCGAGCTACATCAACCCTATCAAGGTAGAGATCATGGATCAACATGCCTATTGCTTTCACGTAGATGAAGAGCCAGACAGTAAACCATGGTACCACGACATAAGAAGATTTATTGAAACAAGATAGTACCCGGAGAATGCTACTAATAGTTAGAAGCGAGCTCTCAGGAGGTTGGCGAATCACTTTTTCCTTAACAGGGAAGTCCTATACTAGAGGACCCCAGACTTGGGTTTGTTAAGATGTATAGATGCCGCCGAGGCAACTGGATTATTGGAAGAAATACATGCAGGAACGTGCGGACCCCATATGAACGAGTTCACATTAGCCAAGAAGATCTTGAGAGATGGATACTTTTGGATGACTATGGAAAGTGATAGTATCCGTTACATACAGAAGTATCACCAGTGCCAGATCCATGAGGATTTCATCCGGGTTCCGCTCAATGAGTTGAATGTGATAGGTTTGCCTTGGCAGTTCGTTGCTTGGGGCATGGACGTGATCAGACCTATAGAGCCCGATGCATCAAATGGGCACCGCTTCATCTTGGTAGACATTGAATACTTCACCAAATGGGTCAAAGCATCTACCTACAAGGCCGTCACAAAGAAGGTAGTGGCAGATTTTGTCCGAAACAACATCGTCTGCTGATTTGGAATACCTGAGTCGATTATCACTAAAAATGCCACTAACCTCAATAGTGATCTCATGAGGGAAATTTGCGAGAAGTTTAGAATTGTCCACCGCAACTCTACAGCCAACAGACCATAAATGAATGGGGCAGTTGAGGCAGCCAACAAGAATACAAGAGAATTATGCGAAAGATAGTGGAAAATCACAGGCAATGGCACGAGAAACTATCCTTCGCCTTACTGGGTTATTGGACCACATGAGAACATCCACCAAGGCCACGCCATACATGTTAGTATACGGTACCAAAGCTATGGTAGACAGGAGCAACTCTTCCTCATCGACGAGAAGAGAATGCGTGCAGTATGCCATGGTGTCAGCTATATCAGAATAGGATTGCCAGTGCATTTAACAAAAGGGTGAAGCCTTGCCAATTCACACTAGGGAATTGGTTTCGAAGAAAATCTTTCTCCACCAGGAAGAAGCCAAAGGAAAGTTCGTGTCGAATTGGCAAGGTCCTACGTGGTTCACCGAGTGTTGTTGGGTGGAGCTTTAATATTGGAAGAAATGGATGGAAATGTCAACACAAAGGTCATCAACTTAGACGCAATCAAGAGATACTATGTTTGAAGGCAAATAGAGTGAGGTTTTGCTGTAACAGAACTACGTTCAACTTGACTTCCTATAGAGGGATACGTAGGCAACCTACGTAGGGTTCAGTTTCTCTCCCTCCTTTCTTTTGTAATAGAAAATCCAAATATCATTTTGTATGATTGCTCTTGAACTATGCCGACTTGATTTCCTCAGGATGGAATATGTAGGCAATCCTTATCGGATTCAGTCATCTATTGTAATTGAACTATGTCCTGGCCTGATTCCATTTGGATACATAGGCAGTTATGAGTTAGACTTGGTCATTTTATTCTTAATATCATCATTTTGCATCTATTGTAATCGAACTATGCCTTGACCTGATTCCATTAGGATATGTAGGCTGCCTGAGTCAGGCTCGGTCATCTTCGTCATATTTTTATCCACAAACTATGTTCATACCTGATTCCATTTTGGACACATAGGCAAACTAAAAGGGTTCAATCATGACCTTAGGAAAACCTTTGTAATGCATTAGTACGAATTAGGACACTGTCGTACCAGCAAGTAGCTGCTTTATCAGAAGCATCATGGAAGATCGACATCAATGGGGTAGAGTTTTCAAGAAGTAACACTCGTGTTTGGAGAACCTTTCAGAGCATGTCATAATCCGGAATGACGACATTTGCCATAAAACAAAGATTTTCAATTTTTTTTCTAAAATACACCTACCAATCTTCGTCGTGTAACTATATCAAGGGCTAGGTCAAAACCGATATTGTGGTCGACATAAACAAACCCTCCACTCCCACTAAGAATATTTTTTTGAGTACAGGGTCAACAGGACGCAAGAAAATGTTGGGACTATATTGGGGCAAAAGACGGATTCGCCACTTTCCCAGGATTATCACCCCTCCTCCTTTATTTAAATTTCTAGTACAACTAAAACAAAATTTTAAATCCTTTGCAGGTATCTAGGAGTCAGAACGCTGATGCGGAAAAGGCGCACTGTACATAGCAAACCGTTTGTTCAACCAATTGGAGCACCTTGTACAAAACGAACTGCTGGCTTCACCAATTGTAGACCTGTATAGAAAACCACCTGCTCAACCAATCAGATCACCTTGTACAAAACGAGCCGCCGACTTCACCAATTGGAGTCATGTATATAGCAAATCGTCATCTCAATCGATCGGATTGCCCTGTACAAAAACAAACGTCAATTTCGCCAATCGAAGCCTTGTATACAGAAAACTGTTCACTCCTTTAATGGAGCAATCCGCAGCGCCGCTCCATCACTACGGAGGCCAGAATAGACAGTCGCAAACCTCATCACTGACGTTCTGCCAATCGATGGCCGCAACTTAGCTACGCAGTCAAGAGTATCTCTTGGGCATGCTTTTCTTTTCCTTTGCTATTATCTTGGATGTTTTGACATTTTGCTCATGCAGCTTCATGCACGATTACATTTTAAGTCAATTACCTCCAGGTGGAGAATATTTTACATTTTGTTACAAAGCTCCCCCAACACGAGGACGCACTCTAGAATTCAAGCTCTCCCAACATGAGGAGACACTTTTAAGTGCAAAGCTCTCCCAACAAGCGGAGACGTACTCTACAAGTCAAGCACTCCCAACAAGCGAAGAAACTTTTTCAATGCTCCGAAAGCTGCGGAATGGTACACAACCCGGCTAACAAATTGAGTCAATCTCAAGTATCCCATCATCCCAATCCCAGGTAACGGCTCGCCAGCAGCTAGGCATCATCATCCTACATCATATACATCACATCTTAATATATTTTGCATTGCAATATATGGGTATGTGTGTATTTCATTTTTGCCAAATATTGCTACGTGGAACTCTTTCTAAGTAGTAGAATAAACTACGTCGCCATGAGGGACATCAAACTCATTAGCGCGCCAAGGATCGGAGCTCAAGTTCGAAACGACCAGTGGAACTCCAAATTTTCAAACCCTTCAAGTCAAGCCGCAAATTCAAGATATCATGAGCGCAAAATCCTCCGACTTGCATATCGTCATAATACGATACTGGGACAATTCCAGCGAACATCGCCTCCTCAAAGTCCTCACTCCAGAACCTCGTTAAGCCCGAGGTATGTAAGCAATTCAAAACTAGAATTCTGCCCCAACTTCCTAAAATCTTCCTCAAATCTTCCTTAACTCTCCCTAAATCCTGCAATTCATAATATTTCTCAAATCCATATGCCATTCTTGCAATACATGCCTAAAGTCGGGACAAAATTGGCTTTGGTTCAATTTTTTCACCTGTAAACTCTTTATCGTCTCCAGTCAAAGAGGGAAAGCTGTTGACGGCCAATTTTTACCCTCCTTTTTAAAAATTAATTTATTTATACTTATTTATTTATAATAAATATCTTGAAAATATTTTCTAATCAATAACACTTATTTTATATAAATTAAGTAATTCAGAGTGTTCAAATCAATAGTTTAATATTATATAACTATAAATATATTACTCTTACTATTTTGACACTATTAAAATAACCTTTATATTCATTACATAGGTCTTATAATTAATATTAAATATTATTCCTTAAATTTAGTAAATTAGCATACTATTTCAAAATAATCCGAAATTAGTACTAGAAAATAATATGTATTAATAATAAATTAAATAATAAATTAATTACATTAATTAGTTGTGTATTTGATGATTATTATCTGGTTATATTTTATTAAAATTAATTAAGTTTAAATAAACTAATTTTAAAGAGGTTGAAGATTAAATGGCTACAATTGCAATAGTGCAATTAATTACAATGTGGCTATTAGTTAAGTTATTTTAGCCCAAATACCACGCCCAAATCCGGACCTGACCTAGTCTAAACACTCCTCCTTGTCCACTTTGACAATCCATGCCACCCCATTAGAGCCAATCTGACAATGCCATGTCACCTGTCTCTATCACTCACAAAAGAAACACAACAGATCCAAACGGTTTATCCTACAGATCAACATCTCTCGTTTTATCTCCGTATTCCCCTTAAATTTAATACCACATCGAACTTAATCTCTGCCGTTGAAAATAGAAGATCTAACGGCTCTCTCATTTTCACCTGAAAATCATTTAAAACCTGAATTATCAAGGCCGTTGATCTATAGAATCAACGGCACAGATCCCATCTCCCTTAACCCCAGATGGTTCTTTTCCTTCAAACGGTCGATCCTTCAACCAGGTAAAAAACTTCTTCATCATTTTCCCTTTGTCTCCTTAGATTTTCCCCGATCTTGCTCGAATCACCAATCCTCTGTTATCTTCCACTACCCATGCTTTAATCTGAAACTCTAATGCCATTAAGTGGCACTATAAATAGTGCCTTGAATTCTCTCATTAACCAGACCTATCAAACCTAACAAGAGTCAAAAATCTCATACGAATATCAAAATATCATTAAGATTTAGAAGCCTAGTCTCTCTCTGATTGATCTTTACTTCTCTTGTTTTTTTTGAGTTCTTTCACTACTCAAAAGCTTGAAGCGTTTGGTTTTCATATGGCTAAGTTAAATTTTGTTTGGTCTGCTACCCTAGAAAAGGTCAGTACACCTCCACTCTTTCTCTTCTGACTGTTTTGTTCGAAAACCATGAACATACAACTACCTTTCTATTAATAGTTTTCGTTTATGATGTTTGTCATTAGTATAGGTGTTATTTCCAATTCATAATGATGTGTTGTTAATCTATGGTCATCTGTTATGCTTTTGAATATTTATAATCTGTATTGATTGAGTTGTTATGTGACCCTGATGACTTCTATTCTGTATCAAGCAGCTTATATGATTAAGTTACTTAAAATGCCTTAATGACTCCTCATATTTGCCTAGGCTCCATATTTTCTTTAATGATCTGTTATGATCTTTATATTTTCTGTATTCTGTTATTCTGTATTTGAGGTTTCTGTTTGATGACTCTAACTAGAACATACATGAATTCACATAGTATAATCCTTCATCACTTAGTTGAAGCATGTGAAATTTAAGTGCTTAAAATGCTTTCTTTATTTACATAAGTTCTTATTAACCTTTAAGCAGCCTTTTGAGTCATTACTATGAAAGATTTATATCTATTTTTAAATGTTAGTCACATCTCTAACTCTCATTGTATGGAATAGTCTCATTAAAGTGAACTTTTATGAACATCAGTGACCATTCTGCATGTGTTCTATTATTATCAAGTTATCTCCCCCAAAACACGTTGTAGGCATGCCTGTTGTGGTTGAGTGTTAACTACTTTATAAATTGGGTACAACTCCATCAAGTTTACATATTAATCTTTAGTTTGTACAGCTAAGTTAAGCCTGCTTAGTATAATATCTTCCTTGTCTTTAACCCCCTTAATGACATTGTTGACTTGATCTTATAATGAGTGAAACTCATCCTGTTTTTGTAAGATCATAACCTTTGTTGAAGTGTCTATGTGTAGTTGAATGAAAGTGTTGCATGTACCTCTGCTTATCTGTCATGACTTCATATTTCTGTGCATTTTCTTGAAACTGTATCCAGTTCTCTCTTTCCTTTTAATCTGAATTGAACCTAGTATATGAACCTTAAGGGAAACTTCTTATTGCTACTTCTTGGACATAATGGTTTGCCTATTTCATAATGAGATTAATACTCTTATAAAGGGTGATTCTGTTATCAATTTCAAGGTTAAGCAAGACTTATAGTCTGTGATCCTGTTGAGCATTCTTAGATGTTCCATTTGTATCTGCAAACCCATGTCATGTTAAAAGTTTCGATTATATTCTGGTATCTCTAATAACACCTGTAGAGGTTTCCAACTATGACTGCTTATCAGAATCTGTGTTGATGCTTTTAAAAGTTCCAAGTAATTTTGTTGACTATGTGTGTGCTAGTGATAGGACCTGAGTTAAACCAATCTGTGATTTGTCTGCTAGGGAAAAGGCATCTGTATTTCTAGGTTGTTGCATATCTGAACTTTGTTCTCTTTATCTATCCTTAAGATGTGTGATCCCAAGTGTTTGGTTCTTTAGCACTAACTTTATAATGTTCCTGTCTCTATGTGTGTTTGGAACTTGAGCTTTAGACCTATTTAATGTGTTAATCATTCACTTAGTACTGGAAATATAGTTATGAAAATGAAACTGTCTTTGTGTTCCTTATGCTATTCTGTTAAGAGAGGGTATACTTCTTGGTATGGTGGTATAGTGATTGATTCACATTGAAAGTGCCCATTGGGACTTAAATCTATAGGGAAGAATGAGTCGTTAGTAGTTAAAAGTATTTGGGAGTAGAGTTCAGCTCTTGGTTGGGCTACTCTGCCCGACACAAGCACTGCCCTGGGCCTTGTCCCTTGGAAACTTTGAAGTGTCGGGGGATTCAAAGGGGGCAACGACCTTGAGTGGAACTCTCCCCTTAGCCCTTAATTCATTGACACTTGTTATTCTCTTTAGGTTTAGTGTTAATGACAATGAAAGGTGCTCAATGTGGATCATTCGCTATGCATAACCACCACATTAGTATGACCTTCCTAGTGATCAAATACTGTTAATTATCTTCTTTTATTTTTCTTGCAAGTTTCATGTATGAACATATATAGAGTATTATCGTTCTAATGACCTTCTCTTTTCCTTTTTTTGGCATTTACAATTGTTTGGGGCTGCTGAGTTCTTAAGGAACTTAGGCCCAAGTCCAACATTGCTATATCTCGGAAGTCCAAAGTCAGCGGTTACCCGTCCTTGTTATTGCTGTGCATGCCCCTTTGAGGCCCAAAAACCAGAGTCCCTCCTTTCCCTTTACTCTTTTATTATTTACTGCTTCGCTATTCTATAGTTTTGCTATGTCATTGTCTTTTATTGTGTTCCTGTTGTTTTATATGTTACATATATACAACAATTACATATTGGATTGAATGCTTTACTTTATATCTTAAATTATGTGAACAACTTAGGCAAGCCTTAAAGAACATAGGGTTGAAAGATATATTAGTTAAGTAACTAATTCTCCATTCGCTAATCATAAGCTTTTATATCATTGATCTGTCTTGTTTTGCTAACTCTTCTTAAAGATTTTGAAGCCCAAAAGCTTAGCAAGAGACGACAATCCATCTTTCAAAAAGAAAACTAGAATATAATCGCAAATTTGACCTTCCAAAAGGAAAGCAACTCTTTTTGAAAAACCAAGGTGCTGTCGCATAAACAAAGATTTTCAAACGGTTCCTTCAAGTCTAATATTTAAAAGCCAAGGTATATCTTAGACTTAATTTCATAACATTTTTATCTTACTAGGGTAACATGAACATCCATGCTTCTTAAAAGATAAAGTATTTTATAACTTAAGCTCTTCTTTTCACATGTTTTTTCCAAATACAAACATCATATACATTTTAAAGCTCTTTCAAACTTATATACCCCAAGATTATTTTTTCTAAGATTCCTTCTCTAAACTCATGCTCCTTTAAAACTACACACTTATTTTTGTGAGTATTTGTCCTAATACATAGTAAGCGGTACCTCTTTAAACACTAGTTAAGGATAATACAAACAATTGGTCCTAAATTTAGTCCAAGTCCTATGGAGCTACCTTTGGTAGAGTTTAGGGGTGCCTAACACCTTCCCCTTAGAAGAACAAGAACCCTTACCTATAACCTCACTGGTTAGCAGACCAATAAAGAATATGACTTTAGTAATTAAATAGGTACCCTAGTATACCTTTAAATATTAGGTGGCAACTCTCTTTCATCAACAACAGAGGAACCACAAGTTGAATCTTGTTTTGACTCGTGCAAAATAGGGTGCAACACAACCCAACGTAGAATACACATCCTCAATAGTGCAACCAATAGGCTCCAAGAACTGGTTTAAACCACTCCAAAATAGTACACTATCTTCCAAAATTCTAAAGTGCCTCTTTCTCAATTGCTGAGTTTTGAGTAGCACCAACTCAAATATTAAAAAGCAATATCTCACATCCTTCAATTCATGTCCTTCTAATTACTCAGATTACACAAATTACCCATGATCCACTACAAGTTTGTGAGATCCAATGCATCAAATGTAAATCCTCTCAAGTGACTCATCCAAACAACAACAACAACAACAACAACAACAACAACAACCCAGTGTAATCCCACAAGTGGGGTCTGGGAGGATAATGTGTACGCAGACCTTACCCCTACCTTGTGAAGATAGAGAGGCTGTTTCCGGTAGACCCTCAATGCAAGGAACAGTGAAAATAAAGTATCAAACTGTAGCAACAATAATGCAATAGGAGCAAATGGCACGACATGTAATAAAAAAGAACCGGGAATAAGAGAAATGCGAAAAAGTACTATTGGTAAGACAAAGAGAAACTAGCGACTACCTGTCACCCTTCCACCTTAATTCTCGATCTCCACCCTTTCCTATCGAGGGTCATGTCCTCGGTAAGCTTGAACAATAACATGTACAGCCTAATCACCTCACCCCAATACTTCTTAGGCCTACCCCTACCCTGTCTTAGACCCGCAATGGTCAACCTCTCGCACCTCCTGGCTGGGGCATCTATGTCTTTTATTTGCACGTGCCCGAACTATCTCAGCCTCGATTTCCGCAATTTGTCCTCCATTGATGAAACACCCACCTTTTCCCTAATAACTTCATTCCTAGTCTTGTCTTTCCTGCATTACCCATACATCTATCTTAACATCCTCATTTCAGCTACCTTTATCTTCTGGACATGAGACTTCTTGACGGGCCAAAACTCTACTCCATACAACATAGTCGGTCTAACCACCACTTTGTAGAACTTACCCTTAAGTCTTGCTGGAACATTCTTATCACACAGAACCCTAGAAGGGAGCCTCCATTTCTTCCACCCCGCACTAATCCAATGAGTAATATCCTTGTCAATCTCCTTGTTGCCTTGGATTACAGGCCCAAGTTATTTGAACTATCCTTTCTGGGGATAACTTGTGTATCAATCTTCACTTCCACTTTTGCTTCAGACATCCCATCACTGAACTTGCACTCCAAGTACTCTATTTTCGACCTACTCAACTTGAAACCTTTAGACTTCAGCGTCTGTCTCCAGACCTCCAACCTAGCATTAACCCCGCCTCGCATCTCGTCAATCAATACTATGTCATTAGAAAATAGCATACACCATGACACCTCCCATTGTATGTGTCGCGTCAACACATCCAATGCCAGGTAAAACAAAAACTGCCTAAGAGACCATCCCTGATGTAACCCTATCTCCATTGGGAAATGTTCGGAGTCACCACCCGCAGTCCTCACCTGAGTCTTAGCTCCCTCGTCCATATCCTTAGTCACCCTAAACTATGCTACTGGAACACCGCTAACCTCAAAATATCTCCATAGAACCTCCCTTGGAAGTTTGTCGTAGGCTTCTCTAGGTCAATTAACACCATATGCCAGTCCTTTTTCCTCTCTCGATACTGCTTCACCAATCTCTACACAAGGTGAATAGCTTCGGTGTTGAATGCCACGACATTAATCCAAGCTGATTCTCAGAAATAGACATACTTCTCCTTACCCTCTCCCAGACTTTCATAGTGTGACTCAACAGCTTGATACCCCTATAGTAATGCAACTTTGGATATCACCTTTGTTTTTGTACAGCGAAATTATCAAACTCCACCTCCAATATTCATGCATCTTTTTCATCCTGAAAATAACATTAAACAAACCAGTTAGCCACTCCAAGCCTTGTATATAGCAAACTGTTCACACTGTCAATGGAGTAATCCCCACCGCCGCTTCGTCACAACGGAGGCCAGAATAGACAGCCGCAAACCTCGTTACCCACGTTCTTCCAATCGATGGCCGCAACTTAGCTTCGCAGTTAAGAGTATCTCTTGGGCATGCTTTTCTTTTCCTTTGCTATTATCTTGGATGTTTTGACGTTTTGCTCATGCAGCTTCATGCACAATTACATTTTAAGTCAATTACTCCCAGGTGGAGAATACTTTACATTTTAGTGCAAAGCTCTCCCAACAAGCAGAGACATTTTTAAGTGCAAAGCTCTCCCAACAAGCGGAGACGCACTCTACAAGTCAAGCACTCCCAACAAGCGGAGACACTTTTTCAATGTTCCGACAGCTAAGGAACGGTACACAACCCGACTAACAAATCGAGTCAATCTCAAGTATCCCATCATCCCAATCCCAGATAACGGCTCGCCAGTAGCTAGGCATCATCATTCCTGCATCATTTACATCACATCATAACATATTCTGCATTGCTATATATGGGTATGTGTGTATTTCATTTTTGCAGGAACAAATATTGCAACGTGGAACTCCTTCTAAGTAGTAGAATAAACTACAATGCCATGAGGGACATCAAACTCATTAGCAGGCTAAGGATCGAAGCTCAAGTTTGAAACGATCAGTGGAACTCCAAATTTTCAAACCCTTCAAGTGAAGCCGCAAATTCAAGCTATCATGAGTGCCAAATCCTCTGACTCGCAGTATCTTCATATACGATACTGGGGCAATTCCAGTGAACTTCGCTTCCTCAAAGTCCTCACTCCAGAATTATATGAGGCCTGATCCTCGTTAAGCCTGAGGTTTGTAAGCAATTCAAAATCAGAATTCTGCTCCAACTTCCCAAAATATTCCTGAAATCTTCCTTAACTCTCCCTAAATCCTGCAATTCATAATACTTCTCAAATCCATATGCCATTCTTGCAATACATGCCTAATGTCGGGACAAAATTGGCTTTGGTTCAATTTCTTCGCCCGAAAACTCGTTCATCGTCTCCGGTCAAAGAGGGAAAGCTGTTGACAGTCAATTTTGAACCTCTTTTTTAAAATTAATTACTTATACTTATTGATTTATAATAAATATATTGAAAATATTTTCTAATCAATAACACCTATTTTTATATAAATTAAGTAACTAATAGTGTTAAAATCAATAGTTTAATATTATATAATTATAAATATACTACTCTTACTATTTTGAGACTATTAAAATAACCTTTATATTCATTACATAGGTCTTATAATTAATTTAAATATTGTTCCTTAAATTTAGTAAATTAGCATACTATTTCAAAATAATCCGAAATTAGTATTGGAAAATAATATGTTTTAATAATTAATTACTTAATTACATTATTAGTTATATATTTGATGATTATTATCTTGTTACATTTTATTAAAATTAATTAATTTTAATTAAACTAATTTTAAAGAGGTTGAAGACTAAATCGCTGCAATTGCAATTGCACAATTAATTACAAAGTGGCTATTAGTTAAGTTATTTTAGCCCAAATACCAGGCCCAAATCCGGACCTAACCCAGTCTAAACACTCCTCCTTGTCCACTTTGGCAATCCATGCCACCCCATTTGAGCCAATCGGAGCACGCCATGTCACCTGTCTCTATCACTCACAAAAGAAACACAACACATCCAAACCGTTCATCCTACAAATCAACGTCTCTCATTTAGTCTCCGTATTCTCCTTAAATTCAATACGCCATCGGACTTAATCTCAGCCATTGAAAATAGAAGATCTAACAGCTCTCACATTTTCACCTGAAAGTCATTTAAAACCTGAATTATCAGGGTCATTGATCAAAAGAATCAACGGCACAGATCTCATCTCCCAATCTTAACCCCAGAGACGCCCTAAACTATCCAAATCCTAAAATCATTTCCCCTCTGCCCAACCGCCCTTCTTTCCCCTTTTCCCCTAATTTATCTCAACTCACAGACCTAAATCATCAAAGAAACCTTGCACAAATTCGTGCAAGGTCTCAAATCACCCAGAAAATCTTTTTGAATGTCTCATGCATCGACGATCTCGCTGAACTCTTTCCTTTTTCACCGATCAAATTTGAAATCCCTAAATCCAAACCCTTAGACTCAAAGGTAAAATGTCAAATCTTCGGATTTCTCTCAATGTGCTGTTAAATCCATGGCATGCATGGTGTTTCTTCATCATTATCACTGTCACTCTTTGTCCAGAGGTCTAACACAGTGACCTCTGCACATTGAGGTCTTACCGACGGTTCTTTGCCTTCAAATGGTCGATCCTTCAACCAGGTAAAAAACTTCTTCATCATTTTCCCTTGTCTCCTTAGATTTTCCTTGATCTTGCTTGCATCAGCACTCCGCCGTCATCTTCCACTACCTATGCTTGAATCTGAAACCCTATGCCATTAAGTGGCACTATAACCCCAGAGCTTTGAATTCTCTCAAGGCCGTAATGGCGCCTAGCAGAACTTGCTAAGCAAGCCAACTCGAAGATAACAAATAAAGTCCATTTTTATTAGTTAGTAGAGATATATAGTAAAACAAGATGGAAATAGTCTTAAAAACAATGATAATATATGATAAAACCAAAAGCATGGCGTAAACACGACTAATACAATACGTCCCAAAACTATCCCCAAGACTAGGTAGCACAAGTATATAAGCAAACTATGAAAATCAGATCATGTCTGTATACATGTCAAGCTGTCTGAAGTACAATAGATAGAAATACATAAAAGGAACTGGTACTTGGAACTAGAAAAACGATCCATGAAGTGCAGCTCACCCTACGTCTCCGTAAGATCTCCTAGCCTAATCCGGAAGCTTTGTTAGGACCAGCCTGAGGATCTGCACGAAAGGATGTGCAGAAGTGTAGTATGAGTGCACCGTAGTCAGTACCCAGCAAGTATCAAGTCTAACACGAAGAAGCAGTGGCGAGGATAGATGCTTTCGAATACTTACTACACAGATATAATAACAGAATAAAAACTGAAACAATGAATAATATTATGAATATCAGTAACCACAGATATCAGCACTTGAAAGGTGTTAATCATGCTTTTCTCATACATAAATAACCCTATCAATGCTCAAATATATTAAGAAAAGACCACGTGCTCAAATACGGAGCTAGGACTCCCACTTAGTATATAAGGATGTGAAGTAACAATTTACAATGATATAAATACATCAAAATGAGTCAATAATAAGAATGCATGCTTAACCGGTACATGATCCATGTACCCCGATACACAATCCATTATCGCATAGCCCGATACAAAATCCATGTATGACCACACTCACAAGTCCCAAAGTAACATGGGTTATCACCTGACTTTGGAGGGACAGATCCAAATCCAAGCGCAAGAGGGGTATAATAGCATGCCTCATAAATCAATATCTGATCATCATGTCCAATGTGCCATAACTGCATCTTAGCCGTAACTGCATCTTAGCCGCACGCTTACCCTTCGTGCCTAAATCCTCAGTTCGAATCATGTATCCATGCTCAAGAGTTATAGATAATAATTTCTATAATGATTCACTACTCAAATTTCTCTAACACGTAAATATTTCATGGATAGAAACAAGATTAGGTAACTACACAATATCACAGAATCAACCGAGTCATAATTCACATGGTGCACGCCCACACGCCCGTTACCTATTATGTGCGTCACTTCAACACCAAACATAAAACACGTATGTTTAGGGATTCATACTCTCAACACCAAGTTGAGAAGTGTTACTTACCTCGAACAAGCTGAATCCAATACCGAGAAAGCCAAACAATACTCTAGAAACTCCACCCCCCGTGTACCAACCTTTGAACGACTCGAAACTAGCCAAAAGCAACTCAAGAACTTCAAATAATGCCAAAGGAAACAAACCCAATCGATAAAGATTGAATCTTTAACCAAAAAACTGTGTATTCAAATACTACTGACTTTGATTCCCCAGTAACTAATTAGAAGCCGACCCAAAGACAGCCAAAAAGTCAACAAAAGTCAATCCCGAGCCCGCCTTGGATTCCAAATCCAAGGTTACCCGAGTGAAGCCCGAACATACAAGCTCACACAAACAACAACTGACTCAATCGGAGTCCAATTGCTCAACCAATTTGCCAAAACATCGCTCTTGGGTGTTCATAACCCAAGAGTCCACCCCACACTAGTTGGGTCCCATATCTCCTGAAATACTCCTCCAAAACTCGCTGAATTCGAGTATGTTGTTCTGCTATATTAGGAGAACAAAATCCCAAAAGAAATTGAGAAATAAACGCCTCTAACTCATTTTCAATTTTTAAAATTTAGGACATAACTCTGAATCATTAGAGTATGTTTTTCTCCTAATATAGGAGAATAAAACCTCAAAAGGAATCGAGAAATAAATACCTCTAACTCATTTTTAATTTTTAAAATTTAGGATATTACGCTAGGTCTTGATTTAAAGAAATAAATGACTTTTCAATTAAATTCATCTATTAAAGCTTAAACCAAGGGAATGAATCAAAGGAAAATACTTAGGTTATGGTTTAGACCTTACCCCATGGAAGAAACATGAAGAACATCCTTGAATTCTCCCAATCCCAAACTTTCAAGATGAGAAAAACTCCAACAACATTAATAGCCAAAAACGCCCAGCTATTCTGCCTGATTTATCATGTCAAACAATCATGAACTCACTTTTGATGTCTCCAATGGTTTCTTCGTGAAATCCCAGTCAAGTTAGGCTTTTGAATCACTCCATTTGACCTTATAATTAAGGACATATGTTGGTTTCAATATTTAAAAATAGTGCAGATTTTTAAATACGAATTCAGTGGTAATTTCGTAATTAATCTGAAAAATCTAGCAACCAATTTCTTAGTAAAATGATCATAAATTCCTCATACGATGTCGAAACTTGATGATTTCAGTTTCTATGATTCCAAAATTATGAAACGGATATAATGTTTTAGTTGAAACACAAATCAGAGGCCATTTGCTCAATATGGTAACCTTTATGCTGAAATCGACGTCAAAACAAAAAACAATTGCCATACAACCCAAACTTATCCAAAAATCAACGAAATTTAACCAAACTTTGTGGACATGTCCAAAATTATCATACAAACTTATTGGAATTATTAAAACCTGATTCTGAGTCCGTTTACCCAAAAGTCAAACCTTGGTCAACTCTTCCAACTTAAAGCTTCTAAACCGAGAATCATTCATCCAAATCAATCCCGAACCACTCGGAAACCGAAACCAACCATGCACGCAAGTCATAATACATAATATGAAGCTACTAAAAGTCTCAAACTACCGAATGGAACGCTAAAGCTCAAAACGTCCGGTCGGGTCGTTACATTCTCCCCCACTAAAACATACGTTCGTCCTCGAACGTGCCAAGAGTCATTGCAAAGCCATCAATCAGCATATACCTTCACCATACACATAACCATAGGTGATCTCACGTCACCCCAATCCATATAAGCCCACTAACCCCACCTAACACAGGATCTTTACTTCAACCTAAGTCCATAAATCTTAAACCCAAATCCCCAACATCCGAAAGTATTATCTGACCCCAATTCTTGCATCTATGCGTCGTATAACTCCGAACAAACTGTACCAATCCATAACCATATATGAAGACACAATCACATGATATACCACATAACTCAAATACTCATAGCAATAACTTCCGACCACAATAACTGCTCGATAACCAACCCCACACCGGTAACAAACCTCATATCAACTAAAATCTTGTTCTGAACCTTCGTACACTGCCAATGATAAAAGAAAACATATAGAAACTCATAACCACCTATCAAATTAACACGCCGTGGAGCTCTTTTGCCTATTAAGAACCATAGCAAAAATCTAAGCCGACTAGTGACACGATTCTTGCAAACATACCTTAATCAAATTCGATGGCACTCATTTTAGGCCCAATAACCTTACCTCATCCAGTACAAGCTACTCGATCGACCTGTCACACAAATCCTACTTAGGGCCGCATACTATGCAATTCGTGCACCAACAAGTAATAACTCAAATTTACCTAATGATGGAAAGAGAATGGAAATAAACAAACCATCCCGCCAGCTTAACAGATACCACCACGAAGCGCAATGCTATCAATCCACCACACAAGGGGAAACATATTACACAAAATAAGCAGAAAGGATCATATCCTAGCATAACGCCGCTGCGATGCATGACCCAATCCGGATATCGGTCCGTATGAAATACCTTAAGCCACAATGCTCAAAATCAACAACCACACGCAATTTGACATCAAGAACATGAAGTGCATGACCATAATCATGGATAAGCGAATAACACAATATACCACAACCTGAAAAGACCATAACCAAGGCGCAATCAACCATTCAACACCCGAATAACCATTTCGCTCGAATTTCGCTGCAAGGCCCAAACAGAACCTCATCGGGTGTGCATATAACCAACAAATAATAACCCCTCGTAGTTTATAAGAGTAACACATAGAACATATCAGAACATGAACAAGCTCAACTCTAACCGAATGACACACCTTTCTGTAATAACGGTGCCGAGTCAACAAATTTGACCCGATGTAGAATACACATCCTCATTAGGCCTACTAATGGGCCCCCAAAATCAACTCCGATCATCCCCAAATGGATAAATGGCCCTTCGAAAGTCCACAATGACCTAGCCATAGCACATACTATCATCTAGCTAACTTTGACCACATCTTTACAGTCTGCAACCCCGAAACAATTTGCTTATGAGAACTCCCAGTCTCCAAATCCATAGAACACATGAATCACCATACCTGATCCCAACTCCACTACTCGAATGACTAACACATCTCTCATACATAATCATCCCCACGAGAAATACGTCTATAATTCTTCCATGCCACATAGAAAAATCTGAACATCAGCAGTCGATCAACCAGGCGAGTACCGCAATACCAATAAAGCATCTGTAAGTCAAAAAAAAGTGTCCTTCTAAAATGCGCACCCTTCTCAGGCAATACCAAGTAGTAGTAGCATTCATCTAATCATCTGAAACCATCCATGTTGTCTAAGAATTCATGACCATCCCTTTAAAATTGAACCGTGACCTTGCACATGCCAATCTCAATCCCACACAACACACCGCATCTATCATGCCATCATATGAAAAGCACGAGAATCTCATAATCAACTCTGAGTCACTAGCAGAATACATACCCGATCAGTCAAAAACCTTCCATTTGATCCCATCCAGGAGAAAATCACAATATGCAACATGTTCCTCAGGCTGGTAGGAAATATCCATCTCAAACCGTGGTAGAAACCATCGAGAACTCTTTGAAACCCATTTGCACATAACCAAGCCATTAAAATTGAATCTCTCTAACTCAACCAAGCCACGCAGGTCACCAAACCCAAGAGTATTTCCACAAAACACTTGTAGAGACTCACCACATCATAAGTACCCAAAGAACCGATCATATCCATTACCGTGCTGATCCAACCTACTACCAAGCTGTCCTATTTCACCGAGTTCCTTCCGAATTATCCTCAAGTTGACACTTCTCCTTGCCAGAACACCACGACCCTTACCCAAAGCTCACCACAAGAGATCCTAGCATAAAACCATACCGCCCTAAGGCCCATAAGTTGATGTATTCCCTCTTAAGCACCCCAAAAGTACCACAACCGAGACACCCACTCTAAAGAGGCCTTTTGTGAATCTAAAGCCGTTTCCTTTACTGATACTGAAATATGGAATCCATAATAATATAGAAATACCACGAGTCTTGACACTATCCAATGTAAATCTCAGATTCTAGCCATATACAGATACAAAAAAAAATCTCAATTGCTACATATAAATCTTGAATCCATTAAAACCTTCTCGAGAATCATCGACTTTGCTCAAATCTCAATTGCACCGCCCAAATAGGCTGAACGACCCATGCCCCATTAGCACGGCAACACCCAAAGAAGTAACCCCATCCTAACGCAATTGAGCAAATTCCTACTCCATGCACACTACGTCATTCACGGATAACAAGTCAATCATTCCATGATTCCCATGTACCCATAAAGTTTAATACTCCATGCATCCAAAAATCTCCTTGCTTAAGTCATCTTTGAAATCAACATCTTCAAGTCTTAATTGATTCACAAACATGCCTTAGGCTGAAATTATTACAACATGTAACCAAGCAATCTGATCGTCAATAGTAGACTCCCCCAATTGGTTCAAAGACATAGAACACAACATCCGATAACTCATGATACCCATACTCTATTGCTTCGAGATTCAACTAAATTCTTCACAAGCTCATGCAACACAACCCATAAATTGCCTCAAATCATCTGCTAAGATTGCATTCATCCTCGTGACAGTCAGGTCAACTTTCACAACCGATCCAACTCAAATCGCAACACATACACTGGTAGAAAGAAACTCTCCACACAACATCATAAAGATCACATATCTATAGATTACCCAGGTGATAACCCAGCTGCTCAGCCTCAAACGAATATCTCTCTATACCCTTTCGCAGCCACAACTACTATGCATTCACTTAATCTTCCCGAGTCTGAACTTATTAACAAGACATAAGAATTTACTTCGTACCACAAATAAACAACATGAAAGATCCCTTAACACGATCATAACTCGAGATTGTACAACCCATCAAGACATAATTCAAGCATCCAATGGTCCTTTTCACATCCCAAGCAAACTCTTCTCGCCACATCTAAACCATGTGAACGCATACCACAATCACGTCATACTCATCACATAGCCATCCAACCACTCACCGAGCCATAAGTCCCACTCCCAAGGACACTACCAGACATATAAGTCCGAAAGCACATGCTAACACAACTGAAACCATCGAGCCCAAGCTACGATCAAAACCCTGCCTGAAGACCTCTAGAGCCCAACTCCAAAACATAGAAAAATGCATCTCACACCTCATCCGTAGAATCGCAAGTCGTTGATGCATAACTAATACCGAACACTTACATACGCATATGAGTGAGTGGAAGGAATTAAAAGATATATGCTTCAAGATGAATTAATGTTGTACAATCAGGAACGAAAGATGAGAAGTTTATCGTAAGTGCCCTGTAGGCTCTTGAAGATAGGTATGGACGTCATCATACCGATCCGCAAGACTCTACTAGACACTTGCTCATGACTCGTAGAACCTATGAACCTAGGGCTCTGATACCAATTTGTCATGACCTAAAATTTAATTAGATGGCACCTAACCCAACCTGCGAGGTAAGCCAATTAACGATAAACCACAATATAATGATAATGATAAGAGTCAAATGAAATAATTGAATTTTATATAATTTCCCAAGGACAGACTGATAGTACAAATCATGAGCTTCTAAGACTTAGAGTTTACAAAACTGGTATGAAATAAATATATCATCTGTTCGAAACGTACATAAATAGATTTATAAATCTAAAGCTACCAAGAACAAGAGGCAGCTATAACCAGAACGCAAGTACATCTTCAATGCCAGCTCCCGCCACTCGCAACAACATCAGCTCCAAAATCTACACGCGAGGTGTAGAAGTGTAGTATGAGTACAACCGACCCCATTAACTCAAAAAGTAACAAACTTAACCTTAGGTTGAAAGCAGTGACGAGCTTGGACAACGTTAGAGTCCAACACCAATAGTCAAGAACAATTGGTAAAATATAATAAAAGCAACACAAGTAATAGCTCAAAGATATGATGCTTAGCTCGTTCACTGCTACAGAAAAATAGGCATGGATTTCGGGTATACCAGTAAAACCCAAATCTTTCACCGAAATCACCAAATAATGAGTAAATCAAAAAACTGTGATTTTTTCCAAAAACATTCAACAATAGATAAGATATTTCATTCTCAGATAGCATGAGGAAAGTACATATCTATGCCTACCAGTCAATGTGCATGTGAAATGATGAATGTCACAAAGTAGCATGAGGAAATGCATCTCTATGCCTGTATGTCAAGTATGCATGTCAAATGCAATGCATCACGGTGATGAACTCATGTACTCACACTCTTAGAGTACTCAATTTCACTGTCTCGCACTCCCACTCATCATGCTCAATCACTCAGCACACTCAATCACTCAGCACTGTACGGTACCTGCGCTCACTACTGGTATGTCAGCCTCTAGAGAGGCGGATCCTGCCCAAGCGCTAATATAAGCCAACATGGCTTGCTGCGGCGTGCACCCTGATCCCATCATGAATTAATAAAACCTGTTGCGGTGTGCAGCCTGATCCCATCAATAATAATAAAGCCTATAAGCCCTACTACTGCTGCGGCGTGCAGCATGATCCTATATATATATGGCCTGCTGAGGCGTGCAGCCCGATCCATAATATCTCTCACAACACGGCTCTCAGGACCCAACTCACTCATCAATCTCTCTAGCCTCTCGGGCTCACAAATCTCATGCCAATCAGCCCAAACAATGATAACATGATGTGATAACAAAGGATAACAGAGACTAAGATATGATATGCGAATGAAAGAATATGACTGAGTATGTAACTGTAATTTAAGCAAATAAATCAACAGCACAGATGACCTCAGTGGGTCCAAATAGAATAAGCATATAGCCTAAACATGATTCACATCTCAATTTCTCTAACACATAGAAATTTCATGGATAGAAACAATATTAGGTAACTACACAATATTACAAAATCAATCGAGTCATAATTCACACGGTGCACGCACAAACGCCCTTCACCTAGCATGTGCATCACATCAACACCACACATATAACACGTATGTTCAGGGAGTCATACCCTCAGCACCAAGTTTAGAAATGTTACTTACCTCGAACAAGCCGAATCCAATACCGAGCAAGCCAAACAATACTCTAGAAATGCCATCCCGCGCGTACCGACCTCCAAACGACTTAAAACTATCCAAAAGCAACTCAAGAACATATTATAATGCCAAAGGAAACAAACCCAATCAATAAAGGTCGAGTCTTTAGTTAAAAGCCCAAAGTCATCCAAAAAGTCAATAAAAGTCAATGCAGGGCCCACCTTGAAATCCGTATTCAAGCTTATCGAGCGAAGCCCGAATCAATACAAGCTCACACGAAAGGAAATTGATTCAATTAGAGTCCGATATCTTAACCAATTCGCCAAAATATCGCTCTTGGGTGTATATAACCCAAGAGTCCAACCCACACTAGTTGGGCCCCATATCTTCCGAAATACTCCTCCAAACCTCGCCGAATTCGAGTGTGTTGATCTCCTAATATAGGAGAACAAAATTCCAAATGGAATCGAGAAATAGATGCCTCTAACTCATTTTTAATTTTTAAAATTTAGGACATAACCCTAGGTCCTGATTTAAAGAATTAAATGGGTTTTCAATTAAAATCATAGATTAAAGCTTAAACCAAGGGATTGGATCAAAGGGAAATACTTATGTTATGTTTTAGACCTTTCCCCATGGAAGAAACTTGAAGAACATCCTTGAATTCTCCCACTCCCCAACTTTCAAGATGAGAAAAACTCCAACAACATTAATAGCCAAAAACGCCCAGCTGTTTTACCTTGTTTCTTATACCAAACAATACCAAAACTTACATTTGATGCCTCCAATAGATTCCTCGTAACATTCCGGTCAAGTTAGGCTTTTGAATCACTCCATTTGACCTTATAATAAAGGAGATATATTGGTTTTAATATTTGGAAATAGTGCAAATTTTTAAATACAAATTCGGTGGTATTTTCGTAATTAATCTGAAAAATCTAGCAACCCAATTCTTAGTAAAATGATCATAGATTCCTCATACGATGTCGAAACTTGATGATTTCAGTTGATATAGCTCCAAAATTATGATACAGATATAATGGTTTAGTCGAAACAGGAAGCAAAGGCCATTTGCTCAATATGGTAACCTTTATGCTCAAATCAACGTCGAAACCAAAAACAATCACCATACAACCCAAACTTATCCAAAACTCATTGTAATTTAACCAAACTTTGTGGCATGTCCAAGATCATCATACAAACTTATTGGAATAATTAAAATTCGATTCTTATTCCATTTGTCCAAAAGTTAAACCTTGGTTAACTCTTCCAACTTAAAGCTTCTAAAATGAGAATCATTCTTCCAAATCAAACCCGAACCGCTCGAAAATCGAAACCAACAATTAACGCAAGTCATAATACATAATATGAAGCTACTCAAAGTCGGTCCTTACCAACTCGTCAAGCCTGAGGTTTGGCTTGCTATTTATTGAGTACATGAGGTCAGTTGTATTCATATTACACTCTGCACTTTTTGTGTAGATCCAGGTTTTACTGGTTGTGGTAGTTGCCCGTGAGCCGGATCCAGATTAGATGGAGATTTCAAGGTAGCCCTGATGTTCCGTTTACAGGCCTTGAAGTCCCTTTCCTTATTTCATGTTATCACTGTTTAGTCTTTTGGGCATTATTTTATTTGACTTAGACCATGTATTTACTTATTCTATAGAGCTCATGTTCTTGATGAAACCAGATTTTGGGAGGGTTTTACAGTTGTATCGCAATTTTGACTTCAGTTATTTATATTATTTCACAATAATTGAGATTATTTAGTACTGTTATTAGATTTTATTTCTGCTTATTGGTTGTTGACTTGCCTAGCAAGCGGTGTTAGGCGTCATCATTACTCCGGTGAGATTTTGGGTCGTGACAGGATAATAAGGTTATTTAGCCATGCTGTAAGAATGGCAATGTGACGGTGCGGGTGCATAGCGGTATGAGTTTAACTTGTGCCGGGTGGTCCAAATTTTTAACAAAATATTTGAAGTGGTTGCCTGATGGTTGCAGGTTCAAAGCATAGGGTATCAGGTCATATACAATTAATCCAATATATTCGACTGTTAGTTACAATTAATAAGACAACAAAAAACTCTCTAATTATATTTGTTCAATGAATTTGCCAATAGAAAATAAACTCAAGCATATTGGAGTTGCCTGCTTCAGCTTCTAATAGTAATTGTACACTTGAACTTAATGAAGTAGTTCTTATGGGAGTTAGTCTTTCTAATAAAACATGTATTTTTTGCTTGTAACGGATGTGAAGAAAATCAATAGATATTTGGAATATTACGTGACTCTTAGACGTACTTCTGGGCTCATCTTATTATATAGTCCAAATTAAATAAGATTCGAAATACAATCAATCCAATTCAATTAAGCTTAATTTAATTTAATAAGCCATAAATATTGTATTAAAGAAGTAATCGATTCTTTTATCTTTCAACGTACTTTTAAAAGATCAAGGGTCACTAAGTAACAATAGAACCTTTTAATTAGGAAACGCAAAAGCCTGTATTTTCCTTGCGAGTTTTACATCTTTTTTCGGTCATCCTCGTGAGTTAAGCATGAGATTTGCCTTGTGAATTAAATCTAAGTAGCAGAGAGGAAAAATACTCTATGCTTTGATTAGGCAGAGTGAAAAGAATATGGATTCAAAGTAGGTGAACGGAAGACGAGGAAAAGGCTAATTTCTTTTGTTTGACAAATTAATTAAAATGATATGAATGAAACTTTTAGCATTCTCCCACAAATTTGCAAATGCCGGTGAACATTACAGCTTAAGAAGGTCGTTTCGCTGTTGTCTTTTAAAGGTTAGAAACTGAACATGGTTATTCTTGGCTTGATATTATCACATCTAACTTTTTCTCTACCGTTGCAGCAACGATTCATGGGCGAAGGAGTTTCTATTTTACTTATTGATCTAGCGATTTACTTTACTCATAGATGTAATACTTTATTCCCATGCTCTATTTTATTTTGGAATGTAATAGCATGTATTTGTTTTTATTCTTTATTTTTTTTCTTCTTAGGATGTATAAATTTATTTCCATATCGTAACAACGGGTCTGGCCTCCCCTTCTAGTATGATCTCAACCCGCCTGTCCCCACTTCTAGCTGGCTATGCAGGTGGTGTAGCATCTGGAGCGGGAATCAAAGCCTGGGTAATCTGTCAAGGTAAACTCATCTGAAGTCTGGGACAATCTCTCATTATATGCCTCGTAACATTACACTCATAACAACCTCTCTAGGGACGTGGCTGCTGGAACTAAGTCTGCCCTGGATGACTGGAATAACCGCTGTAAGAACCCTCTGTAGGTGTTATGCATTTAAGGATGATTGTCCGATACAACTGCTCAGAAATCTATGGCTAGCTGAAGTACTATGTGACACGTGAACGGTTGACTGAACTGGTCGGGTGAAATGACCTCTACCATGTCAACCCTTGGCCCCAAAGTAGGAGCCACTAAATCCTCCAAAACAACGAGGCTTCTTGGCCTCTCTATCCTCCCTCTTCTTCATGCGTATACGCTCTAGCCTCCTAGAAATCTCCACAACCTGATGAAATGTAGTCTCAATCTCCATCTCCAATGCCATCCCAAATCTAAGGCTGTAAGTGAATCCCTCAACAAATGTACGGACTCTCTCCCTCTCAGTAGAAATCAAAGGAGTTGCATAACATGATAACTTTGTGAACCTCATAGAATAAAGCGTCACAACTATACCTTCCTGATGCAAATGCTTAAACTCGCTGCGCAACTCGTCCCTATGGGTTTGTGGGATAAACTACCCTAAGAAAAGATCTAGGAATTGGGACAATGTAAGTGGTGCTGCGCCAACTAGCCTACTCGACTCATAAGTCGGCCACCATCTGTATGCTGACCCTGATAATGAAAGGTGGTAAAGCCAACTCCGTTTAACTCCACCAAACCAAAGTTATGCACAATACAATAACACTGATCCAAGAAACCCTATGCATCCTCAGTAGAACCTCTACTGAAATGGGGAGGACGAAGTCTCTGAAACCTCTCCATCCTCTACCGCTGAACTGCAACTACTGGATGCACTGTAGAACACCCGATGTCTAATAAATATGAGTAAGCTACTCTGGTGTACGTGCGACGGGAGTTTAGGCTCCTCCCCCAGCCTGTGCAGTAGCTGGTGCAACCAGATGTAATGACCCGGCCATCATTTTGTGTATTAGCTCTGTTTTTCCTATTTGGTGCTTCCCGTATGCTTAGTTGTCATTTTGTGACTTGCGGGGATGGTTGGTTTGGTTCCGGGGAGGTTTTGGATTGAAATAGAACAATTAGTTCCAAGGTTGAAAGCTTAAGTTATAAAAGCTGACCGGATGAATTTTGTATAAACAACCCTGTAATGGTATTTGATGGTTTCATTAGGTTCGTATTGTGATTTTGGACTTAGGCGTATGTCCGTATTTGGATTTGGAAGTTCCTAGGTTGCTTTGGATCTTTTTGGAGAAAGTTGGAAATTTGAAGGTTTAGAAGTTCATAGGTTTGGCTGAGAGTTGACTTTGAGGTCATCGAGGGCGGATTGTTGTTTCGAAAGTTGGAATAGGTTCATTATGCCATTTGGAACTTGTATACAAAATTTGGCATTATTTTGAGTTGACTAGAAGTGGTTCGACATGAGTTTTCAAATTTTGTAAGTTTATTAGTTTATTAGGATGGAATTGAGATACAATTTGTAGTTTTGATGTTATTTTGTGTGATTTGAGGCCTAGAGTAGGTTCGTGTCAGATTTTGCGACTGGTTGGTGTGATTGGACAGGGTCACGGAGGTCTCAAGTGTGTTTCGGATGGGTCTTAGACCATTTCTCTCATGTTTGGAGTTGCCAGTCTACTTGTCCTGGAGTCTTCATCGTGTTCGCGGAAGGAGTCACGCAATCGCGAAGTGTGTTTTGGTGGCAGGTATATTTCTTCTTCGCGTTCGCATGCTGGAGGTCGAGATCGCAGGCTGTTAGGGAGCTGAAGCTTCTCGTTCGCAACTGGGGATTGCGTTCGCGTAACTTTGTGTTAGGCTGGGGGAAGGTAGATGGTTTAGCCATCGCATTCGTGGAAGGACATCACATTTGCGTAGGCCTGGGTGCTGGTGAAGCGTGATCGCAGGCTAGGGGCCGCGTTCATGTAGGGTCATCTAGTGGTCCGTTCTTTGCGATCGTGAAACTATTCCCGCGATCGCGAAGGGTATCGCTGGGTAGATATTTTAAGTTCTTATTTTCGGACCTTAGGCTCATTTTACCATATGTTGATATTGGAAGCTCGGATTGAGGCAAGTTTTGAGGCAATTTTCACTACTTGGATTGGGGTAAGTGTTCTTGACTTAGATTGATTATTATTCATGATTCTATCCTTGATTTTAGCATTTGATTTGTGAATCTAAGAGAAAATTGGGTATTTTGGCAAAATGTTTCTAAAATGAAAAGTAGAGATTGGAACCTTGATTTGGTTGGATTTAGATAAAACTTGTATATTTGGACTCGTATTTGTATGGGTGATCTGGATTTATGACTTTTGTCGTGTTTCAGGAGGCGGGCTCGGTTGATTTTTTATATTTGAAAAATATCAGAGCTTTCTTAATTGGAATCGATTACTATAGCCGTGTTTGATGTCATTGCATTGTTTTGGCTATATTCGTTTCGTTCGAAGGCTGATTTGAGAGGCAAGGGCTTTTTAATGTATTGATTTGGCTTGTTCGAGGAAAGTATCTTGCCTAAACTTATGTGAGGGAATACCCCTTAGGATTTGACATTGATTGTTTATTCGTATTAACAGAAAAGCGACATGTACACGAGGTGACGAGTGTGTACACGGGTTCTATGTGTGGCTTATGTGTAATGACTCGGCCAGTTTTTTTGTGTATTATAGCCCCGTTCCCCTATTTATTGTCTCTTGTATGTTCATTTGTGATTATGTGACTTGCGGGGGTGGTTGGTTTGGTTTCGGGGAGGTTTTGGAGTGAATTGTGACACTTAGTCTAAAAGTTGGAAGCTTAGGTTGAAACAATTGACCGGAGTTTGACTTTTGGGTAGACGACTCCGGAATGGTGTTTTGATGATTCCTATAGCTTTTTATGGTGATTTTAGATTTAGACATACGTCTGGATATTGATTTGGAGGTCTGTAGGTTGATTTGATGCTTTTTTGCGAAAGTTGAAAAATTGAAGGTTTGGAAGGTTAAGAGGGTTAAGAGGTTTGAACTGGAGTTGACTTTAACGGGAGTTGACGTTGTTGATATCGGGTCGGAATTTTGATTTCGGAAGTTAGAATAGGTCTGTTATGTCATTTCAGACTTGCATGCAAAATTGAGGTCATTCGGAGTTGATTTGATATAGTTCGGCGTAAGTTTTGGAAGTTGAAAATTCATTAGGCTTGAATTGGGTGCGATTCATGATTTTGTTGTTGTTTTATGTGATTTGAGGCTTCGACTAAGTTCATATTGTATGTTAGGATTTATTGGTATGTTTGGATGGGGTCCCGTGGGCCTCGGGTATGTTTCGGGTTGAGATCGAATCAATTGTGGACTTAGAGAAATTGTTGAAGGTTGCAGGTTCTGGTGTTTTTGCATCTGCGGAGGTCTTGGCTGTAGATGCAGAGCCGCAGGAGCGACCGTTTATGCGCAGATGCGAGTAAAGTTGGAGACTGGCTGGGAGTGTAGGTGCGAGGGAATTTCTGCATCTGTGAGCCCGCAGATGCGGACGAGTGACCACAATATCGAAACTGGACGGAGGCTTGGGAGTCCGCAGTTGCTGATGTTGGATTGCATAAGTGGTCCCAAAGGTGCGGGAAGGGGCTGCAGGTGCACATGGTCGGGACTCAAGTGAATCTTGCAGATGCGAGCTTTTGACGGCAAATACGGTACTGCAAGTGCGGTGAGTTGGACTGCAGATGCGGGAATTGCTGGGCAGATATTTTAAAGCGAGGGTTTGGTCATTTCTCATTTTGGGAATTGTGGAACTTGGTCTAAGGCGATTTGTGGAATTCTTTTCATCTTAATTGAAGAGGTAAGTAATGTTTGATCATTTTTAATGATAGATATTGATACCCATTGATTACTACACCTACTTTATGTGAATTTAAGGTGAAATTTGGGGATTTTGACTATGTTGTTGGAGAGTGTGATTTGATGATTTTAGGGTCAGTTTGTGGTTGGAATTGGATGAAATTCGTATGGTTGGACTCGTATTTAAATGGGTGTTCGGAATTTGTGAGTTTGTTCGGGATACGGGGTGTAGTCTCGGGGTTGACTTTTTAGGTTGAATTTTCGATTTTGATTAAAGACCTTAGCTTTATTGTGTGGGATTGTTTCCTATGGCTCTTTGATGATATTAAGTTGCTTTGGCTAGATTTGAGTCGTTCGTAGGCCGATTCGCGTAGCAAGGGCTTTTTGGAGTATTGATTTGCATGCATTGAGTTAAGTAACATATCTAAACTTGGATTTGAGGGTATTTAACCCTGGGAACTATGTTATATGAGAGGTGTTAGGGTGACGTACGCACTAGGTGACGGGCGTGTGTGCGTGCAACGAAGTATTCATGATTTGAGGTGGATTTTAGACTATTATGGGATTTGTTTCACTATCATGCCTCGTTATATCCGTGTTTTCTAAAATTGTATGATTATTTGAGTTCTGGTTCATGTTAGAGATCATGTCTAGGCTATGTACTATTTGTTTGAGACATGATAGGGCTATTCTTGCTGTTTTTGAGCTATTTGCCTTAATTGCACACATACTCTCAGTCATGATGCTATATCTGTGTATGATATCTCTATCTCATCACTTGCTTATTTGATTCCTCACATATTGTTGATGCCCCATATGTGTAACATTGTTGAATTTAGTATTGTGAGATGTGATTATTTGAGACTTGAGCAGTTGATGAATGAGCTTGGGCCATAGAGCCTATTTGATATTGATTTTGAGGTGACGCATATCGCAGGCTCTTATTGGGCTAAGTATTACTGATTTTGGGCGACGCGTGCACCAGGCCCCACTATTTAGGCATGTAATTATGATTAGCGATTGGGCAGGATCCGCCCCTCCGGAGTCTAACATACCAGTAGTGGACACAGGCACAGTGTTATATACATGTGCTTTAGCAAGGGGCATTTATGCCAAGCACCCGTATAGGGCTAATAGTTGATGTATATGATGGTGAGGGCCTTGTGCCAGGCACCGTGTGCGTGCTAAGTGTTGATATTCTTAATGGCTTCACCGTGATGATATTGAGTGGATATGTATACTTGACATATAGGTATAAAGATGTATTTCCTTCGTGCTAGTTGGTAAATGAAATGTTTTTATCCGTGTTGGGCTTTAACTTTTATTTGAAAATCATGTTTAATTTTTTGAAATGTGAACGAGCTGAGCATGATATCATTGAGTTATTTAGTTATACTGTTTCCTTTATATCTTGAGTTGTTATTGGTTATTGATATTGGTCTGACTGTTTCTTTTGAGCTCGTCATTGCTTTCAGTCCAAGGTTAGGTTTTTTATTTATTGAATACATGGAGTCGGCTGTACTCATACTACACTCTGCACTCCGTGTGCAGATCCAGGTACTTGCGGAGGTGGGGATTGCTAGAGTTGTGTTGATACTAGCATTTTGGGAGACTATGAGGCAGCTGCTATGCCATTCGCAGGCCTTGAAGTTCTCGTTCATTATTTCTATTATTACTGTTCTACTATTAAGACACTTGTATTGAGAATTTGGTCTTGTATTTTGATACTCAATAGTTCTCATGTACTCGTTGACACTAGATCATTGGGATGGTTGTAGCAGTATTGTTGTTGTTTTCATCAATTATTACACGATATTTCCGTTGTTGAGTTTATTAAACCATGTTTATTAAATTTGTCGTTATTGTGCGATTGTTGGCTTGCTTAGAAAATATTATTAGGCGCCGTCGCGACTCCGATGGGAGTTGGTTCGTGATAAGTTGGTATCATAGAACTAGGTTTCCTAGGTCTCACGAGTCATGATCAAGTTTAGTAGAGTCCGGCGGATCAGTACGAAAATATCTGTACTTATCTCCAAACTGTTAGGAAAACTTCACTTTCTTGTATTTTTGTCGTGCAGATTTGTTATTTTCAAAGTTTGAAACCTAGCTCTTCTATTCTCTCGCAAATGGTGAGGACACGTTTGCTGGATCTGGTGGACGACCCCTATTACAACAAGTTAGGGCCGCAAGAGGTCAGGCCTGCAGTAGAGGCTGAGGTAGGGCTCGCACTACAGCTAGCGCAGCATTTGTGGAGACACCAGTTGCTTCAGCTAAGGAGCAGGTTCTGAATATTATTGAGCTGATGGGACCAGCTCAGACATCGGCGGTACCTATTGTTACTCCTGGTCTTCAGGAGACTTTCGCTCAGATTTTGACCATGAGTACGAGCTTCTCTTAGGCGGGTTCGAGGAGCTGAGAGGTTGGAGCGGTTTGGGAGGTTTAAACCACCAGAGTTCAATGGAGGGGAGTCAGAGGATGCTCAGGATTTTCTAGATAAGTGTCAACGGATTCTTCGTACTGCGGGTATTTTGGACACCGGTGGCGTTGCATTTACTACTTTTCAGTTGACAGGGACAACCTACATATGGCGGCAGGCTTATGACTTGAGCAAGCTAGCTGGTGCTGCGCTACTTACATGGCATGATTCTCAGTTCTCTTCTTAGAGAAGTTTGTCTCATAGAGTCGCAGAGAGGAGCTGCATAGAGATTTTGAGCAGCTACGCCAAGGAGAGATGATTATAACTCAGTACGAGATGAGATTCACAAATTTGGCCTATGATGCCATATGGTTGGTTCCCATAGAGAGAGAGAATCAGAAGGTTCATCGATAGCCTCAATTATAGTCTACATTATAGTTTCGCTCGAGAGGCCGAGACGGATGCTAGATTTGACCAGGTGGTCGAGAGTGCTAGGCGCTTGGAGTTATTTCGTAGGCTTGAGCATGAGGAACGGAAGGGCAAGAGGCTACATGGTTTCAGGTGGTTTTAGTGGTACCTCATCAGGAGGCCAGTCACATCACAACAGAGGTCGTCCTTTTAGGCCCGCCCAGATAGCTTGTCAAGTCCCTCATGGTTCATCAGCTAGCCACGGTTCATACAAAACTCGTTCCGTTTAGTCGTCTTTTAGTGCACTCCCAGCTCAGAGCTCATAATGTTCTCTATCAGTACCGAGTTCTTCTAGTGGTTATTCAAGTTCTCGGGGTCCGATTCAGGCCCCACAATCATTCCCAGTTCGAGGTTTTTATGATTGTGGAGAGTTGTTTCATGTGAGGAAGTATAACCACTGTTATTACAGAGGTCCAGTGCAACAAGGAGGCCAGACTTTGACTCCTGTGCCAGATGCTACACCACCCGCTCAACCAGCTCAGAGTGGAGGTCGTACGAGTCGAGGTATCCCTAGAGGGGGAGGTCAGTCAATTGGTAGTTAGGCTTGTTTCTATGCGTTTCCCGCTAGACCAGAGGTAGTTGCTTCCGTTGCTTTGATCACAAGTATTGTTTCTGTATGACAAAGAGATGCATCAGTGTTATTTGATCCCGGTTCCACTTGTTCATATGTGTCATCATATTTTGCTCGTTATTTGGATATGCCTCGCGATTCCTTAGTTATGCCTGCTCATGTATCTATGCCGGTGGGTGATTCTATTGCTGTGGAAAGCATATACCGGTTATATGTGGTGACTATTAAAGGTTATGAGACTAGAGTTGATCTTTTACTACTTAGCATGGTTGATTTTGACGTGATCTTGGGCATGGATTGGTTGTCACCGTATCACGCTATCCTTGATTATCGCGTTAAGATCGTGACATTGGAAATGCCAGGGGTTCCAAGGTTGGAGTGGAGAGGCTCCCTGGATCACGATCCTATTAGAGTGATTTCACATTTGAAGGCTCAACGGATGGTTGAGAAGGGATGTTTGGCATACTTGGACTTCATGAGGGATGTTAGTGCTGATACTCCTATCGTTGAGTCAGTTCTAGTAGTAAGAGGCTTCCCAGATGTGTTTACAGTAGACTTGCCGGGCATGCCACTCGACAGGCACATTGATTTTGGTATTGACTTGGTGTCGGGCACTCAATCCATCTCTATTTCACCCTATGGCATAGCATCTATAGAGTTGAAGAAGTTGAAGGAACAGTTGTAGGAGCTACTTAATAAGGGCTTCATCATGCCTAGTGGGCCACCTTGGGGTGCACCGGTTCTATTTGTAATGAAGAAAGATGGTACTATGAGGATGTGTATTGATTACCGGCAGTTGAACAAGGTTACTATTAAGAACAAGTACCCATTACCGTGTATTAATGACTTATTTGATCAGCTTCAGTCTGCTAGAGTGTTCTTAAAGATTGATTTAAGGTCGGGGTATCATCAGTTGAAGATTCGGGATTCAGATATTCTGAAGACGGCATTCAGGATCTGCTATGGTCACTATGAGTTTCTAGGTGATGTCTTTTGGGCTAACCAAAACCCAGCAACTTTCATGCACTTGATGAACATCGTGTTCCAGCCATACCTTGATTCCCTCTTCATAGTACTCATTGATGATATATTGGTGTATTCAAGATTCGCTCAAATTACACCTTAACAATAGTGTAAGCGATCGATGTCAAATATAGTAACCCAACGAGGTTGGGGTCGAATCCCACAGGGAATAGGCGTGAAACTATTGTCCAATTAATGTAATACTTTACTTAGTCGTAATTCTATCAAGTAGCAAAATAAAATAAAGAAGTGTTTTAATACGTAAGAAAGGAAAACTGAGAACTAATGTTTAAGAATAGGTTGAACGTGAGAACTATGAATTTTAAGAAACCAAGGTTGTGTTCCCCTTAATGTAGTAGAATGTTCTTGATATTGATATTGAATTCCGTTCTTGATATGCAATTGGTGTTTAATGTATTTATCCAATATTTACCAATACTTGGATAATGTATCCTCTTACGATTCTCCCGAATACAAAAGAGTCGATCTTAAGAACAACCAATTATTTGCCAAATTAAAATCTACTTATTCCTAAGTGATTTCGTTAAACAAGGTTTAAAGCCCTGAATTTTTGTTATTTATCTCTACCAAACCCTATCTCACTTTTCCAAGATAAGATAGCGTGAATTGGCATTCGTTAATGTTTGCAACCACTAACGATTAATTGAAGAACAAGAAATAAATAAATATCAAGCTTCTTTCGAAATTGGATTCAATATCAAACTCCCAATAACATTCTACCCATCTAGGGTTTAAACCTTAGCGTTTAAGTTTAGCTACACATGCTGAGAATTAAAGAACAAGAAAAAGTAACGGATATCATCTTACAAAAATAGAGGGTTTTGATCACTAAAAAACTTCTAAGAATTCGAAAATAATCAAAGCCGTACTTTGTACTCTAAGTTCTGACCAAAAGACCTTCACAAAACCCTATAAAACCATTTATAGAGGCCCAAAACCCGAGGCGAATGTCAATCAATTTTGCCAGGTTGGACTAATGCGAACCGCATTCCTGTCGCAGAACAGGAATGTGGTTCGCAAATCTTCATCATCCATCGCAAATCACACTAGCCAGTTTTGCTCTCGTCGCATCTGGATTTGCGGTTCGCATGCTGACTATGCGATTGCAGAATGCGATCGCATTCTTCACACTGATCTTCACCTAGAACTCTGTTTGCGTTTGCGATTCCACCAGGCCAATTTGCGGTTCACATTCCTGTTTTGAGATCACATTTGCTACCGCATTCTCGACATGAAGATTGGCCCAAAGTTCTGTCTCAGTCTGCGAACTACTTGTCGAATATGCGATTCGCACATCTGTTCTGCGATCGCATTTTTACATCTGCGATGCTCCTGACCCCTTTTCTTGTCTTTAGCTGGCTTTTTAACTTCTTTTCCATACTTCTGGATTCCTTCAGTCAATATACTACAAATACACTAAAATTACGTAAGTATCATGGTAATTAACAAGTAAAACAAGTTAAACTTTAAGCAAATAGTATCAAAATGTGCCGAAATTACCCGACACATCAACACCCCCAACTTAAACTCTTGCTTGTCCTCAAGCAACTAAAACGATACTATCCTAATCTACACTCTACTTATCAAATATGAAGCAATACTGACCATGGACGGTGTTTGTTGTTAACAACTCAAGCATAACCCTTTGAACACTGTACCCCCCTTTGAATCATTAATATGTTCAAATACAACCAATCAATTAGTGAACTTTGAGCCTCAACAAAGTAACTAAAGGCTACCTTCAGCTGAATTTACTTATGCTTTACTCAAAGCTCAACTTACTATCAACCTAGCAGTGTTTGTGCCCTCACTAGAAAGAAGGTCCCACTCTCATAATATTTATTATAGCAAAACCAAGGGACATCGTACTAGTACACTCACTCTCAGAACAGAATTTCAAGTGTCACCACATGCCATGCCATAGGCTTGCCCTTATTTTAATTCATCGCCTAGTTATAGGAACACTCGGTTAAAGATCACATAAGGACTTTGTAAGCTTGTAATGTCGACTTAAGGAAAGGTAGGATATATATATTTAGATAATAGTGGTTGCTTCCCCCTTGAACACTAATTACCCGCTTCTTTCTTTCAACCTTTTGTTCCTTTTTGACCCCATGGCCTCAATGGCCTTACATTCCCGCATTAGACCCCACTTGCATACCTCTTTATTTGATTCTCAAGTTTCTTTATGACAACACACATAGAATATTATTATTATTATTATTTTTTTTGTTTTTCTCTTTTTTTTTTTTTTATATATTGAAGCTTCCGTAGATTCACATGAGCTTTTGAGGTACGGGGTCCCAGTCTCATTTCACAACCTTGCCCATTTTCATGTTGACCCACACCCCCAACTTAAACTTTTAGCAATGTTCTCAATGTTCAAGGAGGAACAGGTTTAAGAGAGATCATGTCTTATGAATGGGATAGGTTTGTAATGCAGAGGCCAAGGAAAAGGCTACAAGGCTCAAATAGGGTACTAGTGATATTCATTATGCACAGGTAAGCTGAAAAGGCTAGAAAGGTTTCATCACTAATCAAAGAGAGCCTAAGATCATTTCTCTAACTCAATGTACATAGGATAGGCAACGAAAAACCAACCGGGCAAGTTCTAGATGGCAGCAGTAAACACAAGAACTATCAAAACAAGAAGCTCACGCACATTGGCACATCAACTGTTTGGTTAACATAGTTTACAGCTTTGGAGTTCAACTTTAGTAATTCGAGGCTTTCCTCGTGTACACATACACAATTCTAAGTGGACTAGAGTTACTAAGCGAGCCTCAAATCCACCTAATTGATTTGTTATAAGGGTCTATTCTTCACATATGCTTACATACTTTATTTTCAACAGATATACCATCCTGGTCAATATACTTCATATTTAAAGGCCCGGTTTTACTATTACACCCTTGAAAAAGAACCCAGCAAAAGAAAAAATAAGGGGAATTTATTGCTAGCTATTTAAATATAACAACATATACACATGACTCATAAAGCATTACTAGATAATGTACAGGTATCAAATGTCACTAAATATGCTCACAAATAAATCAAATATACAGACAAAACAAGAATATAAGGCTACCACCCCCAACTTAAGCACATGCATTGTCCACAATGCATAAAAAGGAATATAAAGGACAAGGGGCTCCCTGGTGGCGCAATTGCGCGAAGAGATGCAGTAGCCTAGGTCTCCGTCGGTGCTGGAGGAGAAGAGTGGGTCTGGTCCGAAGCCGGTGGGGGAGCCGCTGAGCTGCTAGCTTCTCCCGTTGGTGGCCATCTCCTGGCAGCCTTATCTGCTAATGATCGCTCAATGGCCTTCTCGATGTCAGCTTGCTCTTGTTCCTCCTCCGTCGTGGGCACAGCAATTTCCTTTCCTTTTGGCTTAGGGGTTTCACTCTCATCGACCTCTAAACTGGCCTCCTCTGATTCGTCCACTTCGAACTCTGATTACCGCTCCGATGTCTCGTCATCAGTAGACTCATCCTGGACTGTAGGGGCAGGAGGTTGAGACACTTTGGCAGACGAAGGTGCAATGTCTGCCATAAGTGTCGTGAAGTCCAGGCCCAAGTCAGCACGACCAGCACCCTGGTCACCCTCGTTGGGGAAGAGAGATGATATGTCGAACTCCGGATTTTTCATCTTCTGGAGGTCGGTCTTTAGTGATTTTACTTCCTCCCGCAGTTGGGGCAAACCCCTCACTTCACCTCTTTCAATGCTTTCAACCCTCGACTCAAGCTTGGTCAACCTCTCCCCGAACGGTAATTGTTGTTGTTGCAGCTGAGTCAAAGCCTGTTTAATCAGTGAGGGCAATGTCTTCAAGAGTTGGTCTACTTTAGAGTTTGCATGATGAGCAATTAAACCAAGTCTTGAAATGGTTGGCATGTGCGAGGCTGATGGACCCGTGGTAGATGAGGGTGCAGTTTCTTCAGCCGCTGTAGAGGTGTCAGGATTCTGGGGAGACAGGAGGTTTTGAGAGTCAATGTCTTCAATTGGGGTTGTTGTTGGGGCCGGTGAATCACGGATACGAGTGATATCTATATCTCTCGTAGACCTCCCAAGTTTATCTTGTTGTGGTAAGAATGGGACATCCACCTCTTGGTAGAGGGTGGTGATCAAACTTGGGAAGGGAAGTGATGTGGCCCGCTGAGTAGCCCGGATGCCAATTTCCTGGAAGATAAGACTCCCCACATCAATTGTAATACCCTTCATTATGCAAGCAATGAGAAGTGCCTTCTCAATGCTGATGTCTGTTTCGTTTCTGGAGGGTATTAGATGGGAGGTGACGAAGCTGAGCCAATATTTGCCCGCCCTTGTGAGGTCTTCTTTAAAGATTTTCTTTCCAGGATTTATCCAGGCCGGGATCCCCTTTGCAATTGTTGACGCTATCCACCCCCGTTCATTCTCTCTATTGGAGTACTTTGCATCGTACTCGGCTGTGCTTGAATCCCAGTTGGGGAAGTAGAGTTCGTTGATATGGTTGCTGCCACAAAACAGAGTCTTGCCCCGAACATGAACAAGGCCGGTGAATACTCTATTGCGTCGATGATATGCTGATCGGGAGGCTCCATAGGACGCATAAAATTCACGGACCATTGACTCATTGTATTCCTTGGGGTCCTTAGTGAAATACTCCCATCTTCTCGTTTTTATGATTTCGAGAATATGAGGGTATTTGTCCTGCAGCCCATTCAAGCTCAACTTCTTCTCCCCCAGGATCCTTCTCTTCGTGAGTGCTTCCCTGAACAAAGATCTTGAACCTTCAACCCCAAAGCGAAGCTAAAGATCATCACCTCTCTTCCTTCGTGCCTTAGCAACTAGATCAACTTCCGGAACGCAATCCTCCTCATCAGACTGGGAGGGGGTAGGTATAGTTGATTCTTTCCTTGCCCGTTTGGTTGGTTTGGAGGTTGAAGCGGAGGAAGGCCTTCTCTTTGAGGAATGCTTTTTGGCCATATCTGCATAAGTGGGAGATGTCAGTGACATTATCATCATTTGAGAGAAAAAAATAAAGAAAAACAGGAGAAATGACCAAAGAGTTATAGAAATGCGGTGTGGTTTGTGGTCGCATAACCACTATGCGAATCGCAAATCCATCGCAGAGTGGTGATGTGCATAAGCCTGTTCGATACACACAAATGCGATCACAAAAGCATCGCAAAACGAGATCTGCGATCGCATAACCACCGCATAGTTTACCAGTGCTAACTAAATGTTCTGAGTGTGTTCGTGGTGGATCTGCGGTTCGCAAATTGGTTATGCGATCGCAGATTCACCGCATTTCTCGTCTCCCTCAGACACCTAGGGTTTAGGGAATGCGGTCTAATTGCGGTCCATATTTTGAATTTGTGGACCGCAAATACCTTCAAATACCCAAGAATGTGCATCCCTTAAGCAAACAAACCCTAGATGTCTGTCTTCCACTCCAACGACTTTGAACTTCTTTACTGAACAATAAACCCTAAGTTTTCGAACTAAGAATTTAAGGTAAAGCAAAGAGTGCACCTACCTTGGGAAGAAGATTGTAGCTCTTAGATTAAAGGTGAATGAACTCTTGGACTGACAGTTGTAGTTTTCCGATGATGTTCGTCGGAAGTCTTCTCTGTTTCCATCTTCTCTTCTCTTTTTGTTTGTTTGTGGTTTTTTTTTTTTTATATATACTTAGATTGAAGGGATTAGCATAGGATGGAATGCGAATACTTACCTGGCAGAGATGCGATGACTTAAGGTTCGCATAATTGAAATGCGAACCGCATAGTATGAGTTCCACCGCATTGTTATCATACTTGTGAGCTGGTTTCTCTGTCTCTGTTTGCGGTTAGAATGCGGTTCGCATAAGTCAAATTCTAACCGCAAATTAGGAGCTTCAACCGCATTTTCACCAGACTCGTCAGATGAATTCTCTGTCTCTGTTTGCAGTGAGAATGCGGTTCGCATACCACAACTGCGAACCGCAAATTTTCGAGCTTCTTCGCATTTTTGCCCAACATGTTTGCTCAAGTTTCTGCTTCAGATTGCGGCACAAATGCGGTTCGCATATCTCAAATGCGATCGCATTTGTGCAGCATTTTTCACCTTGATATTTTTCTGCAGTTTCAAACACTTTTCTTCAATTCGTGTATCCTTTTCATCACATTCCTGCATTCGAAAACCCTTCAAGTAGACCTAAGTACAAATGTAATATTGAATTTCTAAATAAATAAAACTACAACATAAACAAAAACTAATGATACCACACATGGGTTGCCTCCCATGAAGCGCTTGAGTTAACGTCGCGGCACGACGATGCTAGGATGCCTCTGCAATCATTCTGTAGTTAGGATTTGATCATCTTTTAGAGCCAGCTGCTCTACCACATGTTTTTCTCCATCTACACCCAAGTAGTGCTTGATACAGAAGTGTGACCCTCCGTCGCTGATAATGGCTCTCGGGGTGCCAAACCTGGAGAAAATATTCTTCTTTAAAAACGCGGCCACACTCCGAGCTTCGTTGTTTGGTAAGGCAACGGCTTCTACCCACTTGGATACATAGTCCACAGCTACTAGGATGTATTTCATTCCACATGAGCTTATGAAAGGGCCCATGAAGTCAATACCCCAAACATCGAATAATTCGATTTCCATAACAAATTTCATAGGCATCTCATGCCTCCTCGAGATTGGGCCCTGCGTTAGCATTGGTCGTAAGACTTCACCAACTGATTAGCATCCTGATAAATAGTCGGCCAGTAATATCCATACTCCAAAACCTTTGCAGTTGTTCTGTTGCCCCCATGATGACCCCCAACTGGTGAGTCATGGCATGCTTTCAGGATCTGTAGCATCTCTTCCTCGAGTACGCATCTTCGAATTATGTTATCAGCACAGATACGGAATAAGAATGGTTCTTCCCAATAATAATTTCGACAATCCCTCAAGAACTTTTTCCATTGGTACGATTCCAACCCTTCCGGAATAAGGTCGCTAACAATGTAGTTAGCGATGTCTGCATACC
>MCJB01017696.1:28262-106243 GCA_002018475.1 Nicotiana obtusifolia | reverse complement strand
CACCACCCCACCACCCCACTCGCCTCGCACACCCATCAACCCCACCAACCACGCTCCCAACCCAACCTCATTTCGACCCCCACCCCAACCTCTAACCCAACTCCTGACCCCTAAACCAACCCCGACCCGACCCGACCCTGACCCGACATGACCCCGAACCCCAAACCCATGACCCGGACCCAACCCCGACCCGACACCAAAAAATAAGTAAGGAAGCAACTTATTGAGGGGCTGGTCGCTCCACGTTGTCGGAATCCATGCATACGTGGAACAAGGTAAGACATATTGAGGTGGCTGGTCGCTCTTTGATGCTTTAGTCTCGGTCAATTATGTTGCTGTATGCTCTAAATAGCTCTTCTGTTGTTCACTGTGGTTGCTCGTTCGTGCTTCTTTGATCAAGATACATCGTTAGCTAGTTACTCGTAGCTCGCCCTTATAATCTTTCTATGATAATCACTAGTTTGCTAACTTCATGCACTTCTGAGCCTTTCTTTGATATCTTCCCTTGTTGGCTATGTGGATCATGAATCACATCAATCCATACACCAAGGCAAGTGAACATATGCATTTTCAAGTTAAGCATGCCCTTGCATTTCTGAGTTCAACTTATTCTCTCAGAAATATGAGGAAAGGAAAAAAATCTACCCATAATAGTGCTGAATCATGTGAACTATACAGTTTTATTTAGTCAATCATATTTTCAACATATTCCTTCACGCGCGGATCTAATTTTTTGTGGGTCAATGTACACTTTTGTTTTGTAAATTATATCTCCAACACGCTCCCCGTGTGGGTCTAATTCTTTTCGTGGGTCAAGCATGTAAAAAGTCTTTCTAATGGATGATAGTGATACTTGAATCCAAGATCTTTGCATGCTCTGATACCATAAAGAAAACAAGGCAGTGAGCTTTGGAAAAAATAATTTCACGTTATGTTTATTTCATATGTACAAGACATCTATACAACACATATTGTGGTGTCCTCCTCTGCATAACACCATATATCATCCAACATAACATTTGGAGGTAATAATTTGTTATGTCTTTTTAAAAGAGATGTCAAAATGGGCCAATTGGTCTTTTTGGCTTTTTACAATCTTGTTTTTAGTTTTATGACCCTACCTTTTTTTGTACACATGAGAGATTTACTTTTATACGTAAGAGATCTGTCTTTTACACATAAAAGATCTGTCTTTTACACATAAGAGATCTAAAAAGGTCATTTTCTTAAATTTAAAATTGTAAAGGAGCATGATGTACAAATAGCACGTCCTCTCCGCACTCCTTCATTTGAAATGCTAGTCCAACATAGCCCTAAGTGGGTCGGGGCTCCCACTTCGATCTTCACCCTTTTTTTTAGCCAAAATTCCAGGATTGTCCTAGTGTGTTGTATATATGACAGCAAAAGGTACAAAACATAGGGGGACTTGGCCAGTAACCTCTGAATACAACACTACACAAAAACCATGAGGCATCTCTATTTGAAATGCTACTTCAATCTTCACTCTTTCCTTTTTGTAATAAAGAAATCTTTTTAAAATTGTCAGTTTACCACAACGATTCCATTTCTGATGATTAGTAGTTTTTGGCGGTGTTTATTTCTTGAGTAAGACACAACACAATCATTAGGTTGGGATCTATTCCATGATTCCTCACCGCTGCCTTAACGTTGGGCGAGATCTGTTCTTAATTTAACTTTGTCCCAATTAAGGATAACGAAAACTGAAAAAGATGTGGCGAGCTCTTGTTCTTGCCTTTTTCCTTTTGATGAGGAGAGCACCAGCAGAAAAGCTTGCGGGCAAAGTCTGATGATTTTCTTTATGTGGGAAAATCCAAAGAGCATAACAGCCCTTGAGATCATCATCATTATCAAGGAGCAGAAAGAAACTAACAAGCACCGCAAACACAAGACCAGAAAAGCTGATGTAATTTCTCTTCATCTTATGACAATGTATGTAAAAAAATCTAAACAGTTCTAACCTCCTAACCTAGGAGGAAACAGAATGGGCCAAAATATTTGTTAGCTCAGTGGGTAATATACAGACTTTTAAGGCGAGTAAAGTTTTACCTACTTTTTTCGGGGGTCGTTTGGTTGGGATAGTTATCCCAGAATCAATTTATTAATTATTCCGGGATTGTTATTTCACCTTTCCATATGAATAACTAATCCCGAGATTAGTTATATCGTAATTTTATTCTTATCAAACGTGATATAAATTCATCTCAAATTTAATTTCGAAATTAATTGTCTCTTATCTATCATGTCAAAGGAGCCCTCAAAGTATTAATTGCCCTCGTTATTAACTATTGTTGTTGGGAATTGGCAATAAAGATACGACAAAGCCTCCAAATCTACATGCAGCATTTCCAAAAGAAGTTCCTTCAAACTTCTTAAAAAGGGGAGAGAAATATAATATTCGATCGATTTTAATTTACATGACACACTTATCTTATTAGTCGATTTTAATGAATTTCAAAAATGTCATGATCGAGTAAATGCCTCTACGAACGAATGGATCGGATTGACTTGAAAAATAAAAAAAATTTGTACAAGTTATAAGTTTCGTCACCACTTTGTGAGAAATCGTCAGTTATGAATATGTTAGATACCTGTGATTCGATTGGTGAAATAATGTCTCTTCCCCAAAAAGTATATATTTTTATATTTAAAAATAATTTAACTTTAAAATTTTTATTTTATCCATTTTATCCTTAATGAGAAGCTTTTATAGCTATATAAGTCATGACCCCACAAAGCTTTTACCTCTTAAGCTTTTAGAACCATAAGTTTCAATAGTTTTTTTTTCTTAAACTTTGTGCCGACTCAAAATACCTCATATAAATTGATACAGAGAGGGAGTACTTGAAAGCCTATAAAACAGGGAGAAATTAAAAAATAGCCAAATTTACAAGTGGTAATTGAAAAATAGCCACAATTTCAAAAGTAATCGAAATTTAGCTACTTTTCATGTAAAGATAAATCTGAATGAAAACACTGTTCAAAATCCGAAAAATATTCCAGCATAATATACTGGAACTCCAACATACTATACTGGAGTTCCAGTACAATATACTGGAGTTCCAGCATAATATACCGATCCAGCATAATATGCTGGAAGTTCATACACAAGTGCTCAAATCTCCAGTATATTGGAGTTTCAGCATAATATGCTGGAAGTTCATACACAGGTGCATCAATCTCCAATATATTATGCTGGACCGGTCCGTGTTACAACAAAATAGTAACTACTTTTTAATGACTTTGCAAACGTTAACTATTTTTCAATTACCAGTACGAAAACTGGCTAATCCGTACTATATTTACTATAAAACGACACATATATATAAGGCTACTGACAGGAGGTTTAAATGTTTGAATTGCGTATATGCATATAATTAATTATGTCTATTTTGAAATTGAAGGATTTAATATTGTTCAATCCTGCTATAACTTAAGAACCAATAAACTTTGTGTCAAACTTCAGCTAATTCGAGTTGGCCATGGGCAACCTTGACACCCAACACCATTACAATAGGAGCGGGTTCGCCCATCAACCTACTTTGCACTCTTAACACCTCACGCCATTACAGTAGGAGTGGGTTGCCCATTAACATACTTTGCCAACAGGCAGCACGAGCGCGATAGACCTTAAATCATGTCTATTTTGAAAATAATACTTGTTCAGACGGCTATGTCCGTTAATTGTTTAAAAAAAGTTTAGAATTGAAAAGAGATAATAATAATAATAATAATAATAATAATAATAATAATAATAATAATAATAATAATATTTTTATCCTACATTGATAGGTGGGCACAATCCTAAACATACACGTGCCAAGTGTCAAATACTATCAAAGGCTTTAAGTAATGTTTAAACGGAGTTACTTCATTTTTGTTGGCAAATTTCTACTTCCATCCGAAATTTCACACCAATTCTTCTCATAACGTATCCCACATTACAAGGTCTTTGAAGCCTTTGTAAACTACCAATTGGATAACATACTTTTTCCTACTAGCCTAATATTAACAAGTTATAACAATAATAATATCTATGTTGTTTCTTCAAAAATGTCTAAACAACAAATAAAGTCGGGACTTGAAGCTTATGAATTCGAAATTTTAGTCCTTTTCAATTAATGAATTTTAAATTAATAATTTTTATATATATATATATTTTAAGTGACATGTATAGAATTTGGACCAAAATTATCGGGTTTGGCGCGTAACCTACACATAGGGGTGGCAAACGGGGGTCTAGTCGGATACAAAATGGGTAATGCAAAAACGAATAAATTATTCAACTCGATCCATATTTTATACGGATAAAAAATGGGTTAACCGGCAGATAATATGGATATCCATATTATTCATGGCTTCTTGAATATAATCACTTTTGGGAGAATTACTAGTCTCCCAAATTTGAGGAATCCCCAGTTTGAGTCTTTGCAAATGTAATAATGAAATCCATTGGTTATCCTTTTTTCAAGCGGATAATATGGATTTTGATTATATATTTGACATATTTTTATAAAGTTCATTATCCAACCTATTTTTTAGTGGATGAATAGCTATTTTTTTGTTGATTGCCACTGCCACCACTACTTACACACTAATTCCGCCCTTGATCCTGTAGAGTATAAAATACCCCCAATCACAACCAAGAACCCACAAACTAACTTCTACATCTTTCTCAACATGAAAGGAGAGAAAATGGAAAATGTTGCAATCTTGATGATAGTCATATTAACAATGGTCAAATTCATGGTACAACCTGGACAAGCCACAATAACTTGTGGTGAAGTTGAAACTTCCTTGGCCTCATGCATCACTTATCTTACTCAGGATGTACAACCTTATCCTGCATGCTGCAATGGCGTCAGAAATCTCAAAGGGATGGCTCTAACAGTGACTGATCAGAGAACAGTATGTATCTGTCTCAAGAATGCTGCTAAGCGTTACTCAAATCTGAAAGAGGATGCAGCTCAAACTCTTCCTCAGAAATGTGGGATCAAACTTGACTTTCCAATTTCAAGAAGCTTCAATTGTGAACTGTCAGTTCTTTTCTTATCTCCATTTTTTAGATTTTAAGTTCTATGCAGTATAACAATATTTACCGTATCAAGTCAACGAAAAAATAACTGTCCATAAAAAGTTTAACTAAACAACCTACTACCTGTAATGTTCTAGAGCAAGCATGGTTCGCGCGGTAACCTGCACATTATTGTAAATGAGGTAAAACTAAACTAAAATTAGTAAATTTAAATCTGTCACAAGAAGTGAAATTAATAACCTAAAAGTTAGACAGCAGATTTGCTACAACATTTTTGTTTGATAATGTAAAGATTCTTTTGGTGTAATAAGTATATATAAGGTAAATCTTTTTTTCTCCTTACCTTTTTGTTTCTTTCTTTCCCGGGTTATGTATATTCCGCTTAAATGATATTTGCGAGTTGCTACATTTATTTGCAAGTATATTGTGGTTTAGTTAATGCTTAATTATTTTTAGCTTTGTTAATATTCTTCCACCGTCTCCTTTTTCTTCTTTTACAGCATCAGCTAATTCGGGAGGCCGCTAGAGATTCTTCATTAAAGTGATAATTTGCGTATCTACTTCTAAACTTGTCAGCATGATTTGCATTTAACCTCAAATATGGTGATGCAATGTAGAAGAGAAAAAAGGAAATTATCAAACTGGCCAGTTGTACTAGATTATTTAATTTTATAGAACAAGGAGGCCACTTTGGTTACTATTATTTCCCCCCCATTAAATCCTTCCAGTTTATACTCAAAACGCCTGCGGGAACATTTATAATGCAATAATGCGAAGGATTATAATTTGCCTTCCTCCAAATTAAGGCACATTTGACGTATTTATGCTAAAACATTACAAAAGTCCACACATGGCACGCTTAACTCCACAATATTATATGCACAACGTTTTCCTATACTAAGTATATAATAATAGATTGAAAATAAAAGGAACAACGTGACCACATGATTAAAATGGTTGGTTCACCGCGAATAACTGCAATACTAGAGCTCAAGAATTAGGTCCACTAGTACTCAAATTAATATTTACAATAAATACAGGCAAAGAATGAGTACGAAAAATAATCACTAAATATTACCCATCATTTTTAATAAAGTTATAACGAAAGTCATGAGCGGAAATAACCTATTTATAAAAAACTTATACATATTATATTAAATAATAATAAAATTACAACCGCATATCACTGTTGCACAAGCAAAGGATATATGAATATTGACAAAATCAAGCATCTAACAATATGCATAATGAGATGCATATAACGATATGCACAAATAAAGATCACAATTTTCCCCAGATACCGGCATACCCGATAACTTGTGTCCACACTATCTTGGGTGCATCATTGGATCCAATTCCATAATTTCTAACTTGATCAAAGTCAAAGTCAACCCGATCAATATGGTCAAACCTTGAAGCAAATCACAATTCTGGGTCATCCATAATCCATGAGTCAAAATTTATAATTAGGTTTTCATTTCGAGTTCATTTAATCCATGATTTAGTGTTTCTAGGATTCTCAATTTTCACTATTAATTTCATATTCCTATCAACTATTTTTTGCAAGGTGACGTCTAATGTTCCTTACTTTTTTTACAGCAATGCGTAATTAGTATTTTCTAAGTACATTGGATGTATATTGAGTCTGAACACTGAACTCTGAACTATCGTCCCTGTAACGATACCGATCCGTCGTTTTGAGCTCTAACGCGTCGTTTGGCGGTTTGAAGTCTTGAGTAGCTTCACTTAAGGTATTATGACTTGTACGTGTGGTCAGAATTGAACTTCGGGAAATTCGGAGTTGATTTGGAAAGAAAAAATTCTAATTTCGGAAGCTTAAGTTGGAAGAATTGACTAAGATTTGACTTTTGAGTAAACAACCTCGGAATCGGGATTGGAAGGTTCCAATAGGTTCGTATGATGATTTCGGACTTGGCAATGTGTTCAGGTTGAGTATCGGATCGAACAAATTATGTATTTTTCTTCATATCATTATTCTATTCTTAATTTTACTAGCTCATGACTTGTACTACTAGTCCTTGAGATGTTGTATTAATTTTTGCATTCTTATTTATTATTTATTTGACGATTTTCAGTTCTATCTGTGTTATATGTTGGTTGGCTTACCTAGGGGGCTGGGTTAGGTGCCATCACGACTTAGTGGGTTTTGGGTCGTGACAATCGTGAAGAGTAAACCTAAGCTAGAAGTTTGTGAATTGCAATCGCAGAGGTTATAGTCGTGACAATGAGGGGTTAATTGTTGTGAGGGTATTTTATGTCCATAATTTCGATTTTTGCTTATTTTCAGTATTTTTCAGTTTTGGAGAATGGGAGAAGGCAATTTTGAAGAGGGATTTCACCCAAATCTGCAGGGTAAGTTCTTTTGACTTGGTTTTTATTATATACCATGAATACGTGTGGATTATTACACCTAAATTAAGGATTAAAGAGTAGAAATTGGATTTTAATTAGATTTGAAGTTTGAGAGAGTGAATTTTGGGGATGTGGACCTTGATTAGAAGTAAGATTTTGAGACAAATCATATATTTGGACTTGGGGAAGAATGAGTCACCGAGATTAGGTCTTGGATGCGGGTACTAACCAAGTGGGTCCGGTTGACTTTTGTAACTTTTTAGAATTTCTTTAAAAATTGAAGCTTAGCCCTATTCGACTTCCTTGGATGATATTTGGCTAGGCTGTGGACAGTTAGAGGTCAAGAGCAAAGGATGAGGCATGATTTGGGGTTGAAGACTAGCTTGGAAAAGGTAAGAATCTTCCTTATCCTCAGCTTTAGAGAAGGTTTTCTATAATGGAATTATATGCTACATGATATGTATTTAGGGGTGACGTATATGTAAAGTGACGAGCGTATATGCAGGCACCAAGGTTGTAACATACTTGGGATAGGTCTTAGGCTTCCTTATATCTTATTTAGGCACATACTCTACTTGTGATATGCTTTAGTTGTTTGTATGACTACTAGAGCTTTCTTATTCATATTAGTGATCATGTCTAGGCTTTTGAAGCTTTATTTGGACATGATTATTGGATTGCATGTTGTAGTCTTAGTCATACTTGTTCATAGCATACATTCCAACATGGTTATATCTTTGCCATGTGCATCATACATGCTTATCTCTTATTCATATGCATACACTCCCGCATATGGTTCTATTATATGGACTGAGATTATGACACATGAGTTGTCCGTGCAATTGAGATAATTATAGTACATGAGTTGTCCGTGCAATTGATATTGTTATGGCAATATAATTTCAGCAATGTGGTTATTGTGATATTAATATTGTTATGATACGATGGTTTATGTCGTGCGGTATTGTGATATTGATTTGTTAGCCATGCTGGCACTTGGATATAGATCCATCCCTCCGGAGTCACGTGATTACCCATGTTATATAGGACCCTGTGAGCGTAGGTGACACGCGTATTGTGTTGGAGCACATGAGATGTGCTAGATCATGTTGGAGTACATGGGATGTACTGGATATTGGTTATGGTTGAGTCTTGAGCAAGCGTTGATATTCTAAACTCATGTAGAGACATCCATGCATATCATCGACATATGCACATTCATGTATTTTATATATGCATGGGACGTGTTAATAGATTGTTGGAAACTTAGTGTAATGATCTGGGCCAGTCATTTTGTGTACTTGAGCCCCTTACCCCTATTTTATGCTTCATGTATGTGTGTTTGTTGTTTTGTGACTTGCGGGGATGATTCGTTCGGCTTCGGGAAGGTTTGTGAGTGATTTGGAACACCTAGTGTCATTTTTGGAAGCTTCAGTTGTAAGAGTTGATTATGGTTTGAATTTTGTATAAACGACCTATATTTAGTATTTTGATAGTTCCAATTGGTTCATATGGTATTTTAGGACTTAGACATATGTTAGGAATTGGATTTCGAGGCTCCCAGGGTGTTTTGGCTCTATTTGTCGAAAGTTGAAAATTTGTAGGATTGAAGAGTTCAAAGGTTTGACTGCGGGTCAACTTTGAGGTAATCAAATTCGGATTGCTGTTACAAAAGTTGGGATGGGTTAATTTTGTCATTTGGGACTTGTGGAAAAATTTGGATTGTAATCCGGATTGGTTAGGCTTGAATCGAATGCTTGGTTTGAAGTTTGGAATTTGATGAACTTAAGAGAAACTTAACATATGTTTTGATCGTCGATTCTTGATTTTGATGTTATTCACTTTGTTTGAGCATTTGGATAAGTTCGTATTAGGTTTTGGAAATTGTTGGCATGATTGGATGGGGTCTTAGGGGGCTCGGGTGTGTTTCTGAGTGGCTTCGGATCATTTCCATGAGGTGAGGCATTAGATTTTTGCTGGCGTCTGATGTTCATTGTGTTCGTGGGGGTGGTTCCACATTCGTGATGAAGGATTTGGGAGCTGGGGGGGGGTGGTTTGCTCTTCGCGTTCGCGGAGGGGCAACCACGTTCGCGAAGAAGGAAGCTGAGCTGGGATGTAGACATTCGCGTTCACGAGGGAGTTGGCCGCATTTGCAAAGAGGAGGGGCTTTTGACCTTTGCATTTGTGGGACCCCTATCACATTTGCGAAGAACGTTTTCTGGGCGGAGGCAGTGTGTGCTTCGCGAACCCGATAAGGTGCCGTGTTCGCGAAGGGTATGCCTGGGTAGACCACTTTATGTTGGAATTTCGGGATTTTAACCACTTTATCATATTTTGAGCCCTAAACTTCAAGAGTGGGAGACTTTAAAGAGAAAATTCACTGCATCATTCGAGGTTAGCAATTCACACTTGGATTTAACTTTATATTATTATTTTTCATGGATTTTTACACCTAAAAGCTTGGATTTTAATGTGAAATTTGGGGGTTTTGGCAAAACTTTTGGAAAATGCATAATTAAGATTCAAACCCTGATTTGGAGTCAATTTTGGATGAAACTTGTATATTTGCACTCGTATTGGAATAGGTGTTAGGGATTTTTGAGTTCTGTCGGGTTCTAGGAAGCGAGCCCGAGTTGACTTTGTTTATTTGATTAAAGATTCAATCATTATTTTCTGGGTTAGATTTCTATGGCTTTGTTTGAAGTTATTGGGTTGTATTTGCTAGATTCAAGCTGTTTGGAGTTGAATTTTTGAGGATTTTGCATTTTTGGTGATCTTTAGGCTACCAGGTGGAGGTAAGTCTCTTGGCTAAATTTTTTAAGAGGGAATTCCCTCTATGATTTGACTTGATTGCTATGTGTTTAAGATAATGGGGGTGGTGTATATACATGATTGCGAGCGTATATGTACTTCCCGAGTTTATATCATGACTGTGGTAGAAATGGAATTTTGTATGCCTTGTTTTAACTATGTGCTCATTTGATTCAACACCCGGTTCATCAAATCTATAAAGGCTGTTGGGGTATTAGTCAAGCCAAATGACATCACCAAGAGTTCATAATCACCATATCGAATCCAAAAAGTTGTCTTAGGGACATGCAATGCGCTAATCTTCACCTAATGACAGCCATACCTCAAATCAATCTTGGAAAACACCATAACACCATAAAGCTGGTCAACTAAATCATCAATCCTCGGCCCAGATACATGTTCTTGATACTGACCTTGTTTAACTGCCGATAATCTATGCACATCATCATCGATCCGTCCTTTTTCTTCACAAACAACACCGGTGCACCCCAAGGCGAGACACTAGGTCTAATGAACCCCTTGTGAAGCAAATCTTGCAATTGGTCCTTCAATTCCTTCAACTCAACTGGAGCCATACGGTATGGTGGAATAAAAATAGGCTGAGTGCCCGGAACCAAGTCAATGCAAAAGTTGATATCTCTGTTGGGTGGTATACCGGGCAAGTCTGTAGGAAACACCTCTAGGAACTCTCTCACCATCGGAACCGAATCCATGGAAGGAACCTCCGTAGTGGAATTGCAGATATAAGCCAAATACACCAAGCACCCCTTCTCAACCATACACCAAGCCTTCAAATATGAGACTATCCTGCTAGTGGAGTGCCCAAGAGTCCTTTCTCCACTCCAACCTGGGCAACCCCGGCATGGCTAATGTCACAGTCTTGGTTGATAATCCAAGATAGCGTGATATGAGTACAGCCTATCCATACCCAGTATAACCTCAAAATCTACCACATCCAACAACAGAAGTGTCACACCCCAACCTCGGGAGTTACAACCGGCACACGATGCCCGAAGGCCCGTGGAAACTGACGTCCATGCTTACACTTATTTAACCATAAAACCTGGGCCAACGGGGCCTCAAAGAAGTAATACTAGAAATTTAAAATGCATAGACCCGTGTTTGAAAGAAAACATTAACATTTGTAAAACTTCACAATAATTACTAACATGGTCATAGGCAACCATTACATACAACCCAACACTAGTTTGCAAGCCTCTAAGAGTGCTAAAACGTGGTACATGACTTGGCAGGGACAGGGCCACACCGTACCCAAAATAAATGGAACATACAATGCGGTACCTATTGACTTATGAATGGCTACTCCAAAGAAGTGGAGTGCAACGACCAGCAGTTGGACGAACACCCTACTGGGTAGGGAAGTCAATGGATTTATCTGCACCTGTGGGCATGAACACAACACCCAAAAGCAAGGGGCGTCAGTACGAAAAATGTACTGAGTATGTAAGACTAAAAATCATGTAAATCAAAGAAATAATTATAAGACATATGAATACATGATTTCAACCTGAATACCGAAGACAAGCCACCGAGGGCGCAAACTATAGAAACCATAAAACTTAAAAGTATGCAGGCATGAAAAAATTTAATCCACTCATGGAGACTACACATTACAAATAATATAGTATTACTCAGCCACTTATGTGGGTCATATCATTATATATCATACTCGGGGACTCGGTAAATTTTATTCTTCTACGACATTGTACTCAGCCACACAAGGGCTCGGTAGTGTTTCATAGAAAATCTTTCCGTACCCGGCCTCATAAAGAGCTTTGTCATACGCGGCCACATAAGGGCTCGGTAGTATTTCACATTGTATCCCATCATACCCACCAGATCAGTGGTTGCACAATAGGTGTCGTACCCGACCGATTATAATGCGGCTTGCTAAAGTAAAATAGACGTATGTTTATGTATAATTTCAATTCAATATCAAATTCTACGAGATAACAAGATTGAACTCAAAATGAATCACATTTTCCGACTCAGACACCATTTGAATCACATTTCCCGACTCAGACACCATCTAGGAACGTCTCAGGCATGAAAGAATGTGTCAATAATAAAGAACGTACAAGAAACAACATCATCAATAAAGGCTTATAACATAAGAATTGTTTTAGAAGAAATCATTTACATCATTTCATGCCAAGAAAGTAGGTTGCCTTACATACCTTTTTGAAGAACTAGTAACACCCTTTGAATTCTTATGCTTCTAGAGTGATTAACTCTGCCTTCAATGAATCTTCAGAAATTGATATAACCATAACTGATATTACATTGATGATTTTAAGCTTCTTCTCCAGATCCTATGAGGTTCGCCTTTGATTAAGCCCTAGATTTGTTGGGACTTCTAAAGGACGTTTGAGAGCATTTTGAGTGAGCTAAAGTGGGTGATATCTTCTATAATGAAATAGAAAGAGATACAATGCCTTTTTATAATATATCAAGTCTCGAAAGTTTCGTTGTACCACATGCAAAATGACCCGCCCCACCTCGGTCGCTGCACCCGGTGCGACAGTTGGCATAATTTGACCAAATGAAATTGCTTCTCTGCCTGGTAACGTGCCTTCAGCTAATTGGTGGTTCCAAAATCTCGTCAATCCTTAACTCCATATTTGCGAGGAAAAATGTGGGATGTGACATCATCCCCCCCTTCGAAACATTCATCCTCAAATGTTGATTCAGGGTCATCTCTCGCGATCTTCTCTAGTTATCTTGGGTTGTGCCTATTACAATGGCTTCAACGTTGCCTCCCGTGGTGTGGATCAAATGAGGGTACCTGGATTTCATATCTTCCTTGGATTACCATGTCATCTATTCTACATTATTATTCCTCCAAAGTACTTTAACTGAAGTTACCTCTTTGGTTTGCAGCTTGCGCACTTGACGATCTAGGATAGCCACTGGAACTTCTTCATAAGATAGCTCTTCTGTAACTTGAATATCTTTGATGGGGGTAATACGAGATGGATCACTCAAGCACTTGCGAAGCATGGACACGTGGAATACCGAATGCACTGCTTCCAATTCCGGGAGCAACTCAAGCTTATAAGCTACTTGAACGACCTTCTAGATAACTTGATATGGTCTAATATACTGGGACTGAGTTTGCCCTTCTTACCAAACCTCATCACGCCTTTCATAGGTGACACCTTTAAGAGTACCCAGTCACCAGCAGCAAACTCCAAATCTCATTATTGGTTATTTAAGTAAGATTTTTTCCTGCTTTGAGCGGTCAACAAATGACCTCGAATCATATTCACCTTTTCTACAGCCTGTTGCACCAAATCAGGACCCAATAACTTTGCTTCACCAACTTCAAACCAGACGATAGGAGATCTGCACTTTCGACCGTATAGTGCATCATACGGTGATATTCGAATACTAGCATGGTAGCTATTGTTGTAAGCAAATTCGATGAGTGGTAGATGATCCTCCCAACTCCCTTTGAAGTCTAGAATACAGGCTCGTAACATGTCCTCTAAAGTCTGAAAGGTTCGCTTTGGCCTAACCGTCTGTTTGTGGATAAAAAGTTGTGCTGAGGTTGATCCTCGTACCTAATTTTGAACTTAACTTGATTGAATCCATTATAGATTAAATAAATCTATGCAAGTTGTAGTTTTGTTTTCCACTTAATGTATTCTCCCATCTATACTTTTTTGTATCTGTTTTAATTGGATTATATTTGTAGTGCCAATCCAACACAAGTCCTTTTTCTTAATATTTTTTATTATTTTCAATTGAAATTTCTTTTCAATTGAATGATCTCCATAAATTAGCTGTAAACTGGGCACCCCTGTCCGAAATGATGGAAATCGAAACTCCATGTAGTCGAACTTTTTCCTTGCTATATAACCTAGCATAATCTTCAGCTGAGAAGGTAGTCTTGAGTGGTAGGAAGTGAGCTGACTAGGTGGGTCGATCCATGATAACCCATATAGAATCAAATCTTCGGCGCAATAGGGGTAATTTAATAACAAAATCCATGTCGATCGTCTCCCATTTCCAGGTTGGAATTTCCATATTCTGAAGCAATCCTCCCGATTTCTGGTGTTCATTCTTAACTTATTGGCAATTTGGACATTGAGCAGCATATTCGGCAATGTTCCTCTTCATGCCGTTCCACCAGTATAGCTTTCGAAGATTGTGGTACATCTTGGTTGACCCCGGATGAATAAAATACCGGTATCGATGTAGCTCCGCCATGATCTGCTCTCGGAGTCCCCGTACATCGGGTACATACAACTGGTCCTTGTATGCAATGACTCCATCCTCGGATAACTCGAACACTTGCTTCTTTTGAGAGGGAATTCTTTCTCTTATTTTTACCAAAGCTAGATCGTCATGTTATCGTTCTTTTATTTCAGAGGATTCGGAAGCATTTCGAGCTATGGATCCTCCGCTATCAGTGTCTTAGCAATCATATACTTAAGTTATCCAACAGGTAGAATTCCTTAGTAATTTCCAACTTATAATATTCCACATGTCGTAGGCTGCCCATGGATTTCCGACTTAGCACATCAGCCACAACGTTTGCCTTCCCGGGGTGGTACAAAATATCAACATCATAATATTTTAACAATTCAAGCTGTCTCCGCTGCCTCAGATTTAATTCTCTTTGCTTGAAAATGTACATCAAGCTCTTGTGATTGGTGAATATGTCAACACGAACTACATATAGATAGTGACGCCATATTTTCAAGGCAAATATAACAACTGCTAGCTCCAAGTCATGAGTTGGGTAATTCTGCTCGTGTTTCCTTAGCCGTCTTGAAGCATAAGCAACATTTCTCCTGTGTTGCATTACAACACTAGCCAATCCCACTCTAGAGGTATCACAATATATAATGTACCCTTCAGGTCCTTCAGGAAGGGTTAGAACTGGCGCCGAGGTTAACCTATCCATTAACTCTTGGAAGCTCTTCTCACAAACATCGATCCACTGGAATTTCGCTGCCTTATGCGTCACCTTCGTCAATGGAGCAACTATAGATGAGAAATTTTCCACAAACCTTCGGTAGTAACCCGCTAAGCCCAAGAAGTTGCGTACCTCGGTAGGAGTTATGGGCCTTGGCCAATTCTTAACTGCTTCAACATTTTGACTATCAACTTTGATACCCTCACTTGATAATATATGCCCAAGGAAAGCCATTGAGTTCAGCTAGAATGTGTACTTCGAAAACTTGGCATATAATTTGTGATCGGGGAGCATGCGTAAAACCATCCGCAAATGCTCTGTGTTCTCCACTTCTGATCGAGAATACACTAAGATATAATCGATGAACAAGATCACAAATATATCCAAAAATGGCTGAACATTCGATCCATTAGATCCATGAAGGCCGTTGGTGCATTGGTTAGGCCAAAGGACATAACGAGAAACTCATAATGGCCAAATCTGGTTAGAAAGGCTATCTTCGGGATATCTTCTTCCTTGAGTGTTAACTGATGATACCCAGACCTGAGATCAATGTTCGAAAAATACTTAGCGCCTTGCAATTGATCAAACAAATCATCGTTTATCGGGAGCAGATATTTATTCTTAATGGTTACCTTATTCAACTGTCGATGATCAATACACATCCTCAATGAACCATCTTTCTTTCGAAAAAATAGCATTGGGGATCCTCATGGGGAAGTACTGGGTCAGATAAAGCCCTTATCAAGAAGGTTCTTCAACTGGTCTTTTAGTTCCTTTAACCCAGCAGGAGCCATCCTATACGGAGGAATAGATATCGGTTGCGTATCGGGTGCCACATCAATGGCAAACTCGATCTCTCTCAGGTGGAATAACTGGGAGCTCATCAGGGAACACATTGGGGAATTCAATAACAATTGGAACTAATTGAAGGATTAGAGGCTTCGCCTCCGCATCCTACACCTGCACCAAATGATAGAAACATCCTTTCGTGATTATATTTCGGGCCTTAAGGTAAGAAATAAACTTCCCTTTTAGCGCCGCAAAATCACCTCTCCATTTGATAACTGGCTCTCCTGAAAAGTTAAAGCAAACAACATTATTCTAACAATCCGCCATAGCATAACAAGAGTCTAGCCAATCCATGCCCATAATAACATCAAAATCTATAATTCTAACTCATTCAAATCAGCTAAGATATGGTGATCATGCATCATCACATCACAACCTCAATATACCCACCTACCTACCATGCATCGCCCACGGGCGTGGACACTTCAAAGGTTGTCACAACAATTCAGGCTCTTTACCACATTTACCAGCAACAAATGGAGTAATAGACAACAAGGTATAACTTGGATATATCAAAGCATACACATTAATAAATATGGATAGTATACCTATGACCACGTCCGGTGATGACTCTAGGTTCTGTCGGCCTGATAAGGCATAAATGTGGTTCTAGTTTTTACTTGAGCTAGTTACTCCACCTCTACCTCTACCTCTCCCTCACGGAGGTTGCATACATTGATCACGAGGATGCTTGACGATGAAGAAGCTGCTGCAAATTCCGTTGGCAGCATCATGCCACCCGCATTTCTTACTGGGTAAAAGCCCATGATGTGATCGGCCGACCAACAAGAATAACACAAATCTGAACCCTGGAGGAAATGCCCAAAATGATTTCTATTACATTGTCCACAATCTGGCTTCGGAGGTCTCACCTTACTAGGATCCCCACTATTCTATGAGCTCTGTCCTTGGGAATTCTGTCCCTGACCAAAATAAGTGGTCCGCTCTCAACGCTGGCCCTAGGACTCTGATGGTACGTTAGCCACCAAATTAGGTGAATGCCGAGAAAATGGAGGTCTAAAATCATCTCTGATGGCCTTGGTCGCATTCTCGAGCAACTCGCTGTAGCCTCTTGTGGTCCTCCAAGTTCTGCAAATAAGCTTGAATACGGGCAATATCCATAATTAGATTCAAGAGGTTGTGGTACATTTATTTATCATATGTGGTCCCAAAATGCCCACAAATCTATGTACTCGGTCACTCATCTCAGCCACAATTGAAGGAGCATACCTAGCCAAGGAGTTAAATTGCATGATATACTCCCGGACACTCATATTACCTTTCTCCAACCGTAAGAATCTATCTTGTCTTTCTCGGAGGAGCTTAACGAGAAAATTCGGTTGCAAGAATGCCTCAGAAAATTCCCTCCAACCTGTTGTTGGGGCAAAAGATTCCCTAGACTGTTCCCAAGTCTCATACCAAGTCACAGCTATATCCCGCAATCTATAAGAGGCAAGCTTTATGGACTCAGTATCAGTGGCAAGCATAACTCGTACAGTCCGCTACATTTGATCTAGAAAGTTTTGGGGATCAGCATTTGGATTTGTTCCTGTGAATATTAGGGGGTCCAAATTTCTGAAATCCCGAACTCTCGTACTGATTGTTCTATCTGAGGCGGCAGGGGCTTGACTTGGGTCTGAGAGGCCGCTAATCGAGTCAACAACTATACTGCACTTCTTATATCTAAATCTTGGTCAGAAGCAACCGGGGGAGGAACAAGAGGTACACTAGTATCTCTATGTTGTTCCGTGGGTAGTAATATTATTCCCAAAACCTGAGTATCAGCCTCATTATGAGTTTAACGTTGATTTGTATGGGCCGATGGGACCTGAATGGTACCCTTCCCTACCTCTTCTGTCAATACCTGAACAATTGTCTGACGTCTCGTGGCATCTCTATAAACGTAAACAAGATGGGGATTAGAAGCGAATACTTACGACTCAGCTCTATCGCACGATCTAGATAAGAAAGAAAGGTAATCTTCCTAAATATCCATAGCTTCCTATTTATAAGTATGCTGCACGACATACCTATAAAGAAGACCTACTAGATATGGCTTGCAGATTCCCTAGGACAGACCCACTCTGATACCAAGTTTGTCATACCCAAACCTCGGGAGGTGCAACCGGCACACGACGCTCGAAGGCCCGTGCGAATCGACGTCCATGCTTACACTTATTTAACCATAGAACCTGGGCTAACGAGGCCTCCAACCAACTGGAAATTTAAAATGTACACAACTAACTGTGAAAGAAAACATCAACATTTGTACCACTTCACAAATGTTACCAACATGGTCATAACCAATCATTACATACAACCCAACACTAGTTTTCAAGCCTCTAAGAGCGCTAAAACATAGTACACGACTTGGTCGGGATAGGTGTCACACCCCAACCTTGGGAAGCGCGACCGGTGCTCAACCGAGATAACCCAGCCGAGCAAGCCTATTAGATTTCCTTCTACCCAAACTCACCTGTGAATAAAGAGGAGATATATTGTATTAATTAAACACTGAGAGGATTTCATAAACAACCCCAACTCCATTACCATTAGTTACTCTATTTTTATGTCTCAAAATACAAACACTTTTATAGTTTGAAGTGGAACATGTAATACACATACGACATTGCTAGCTTGACTTTCCCAACACCAATACACAACTCACACTATGTCTACAGAGCCTCTAATAGATACAAAAGAATACATTGATAGTGCCGGCAACAAGGCTCCAGCTATACCTCAAAACATAATACACACAGAACAAAAGATGCACGACCCCGAAATGAAGTGGGGCTCGCCAAGTCAGCTGGGAAGAGAGTGTACCGCTATCACTGGTCAATGCCTTCCACTCTAGAACCACCTGCATCCATTAAAGATGCAGCTCCTCTGGCAAAAGGGGTGTTAGTACATGTCGAATAGTACTAGTATGAAAACCAGAACACCTATTCAAGGACTTGGAAATGCAACATGAACATGATGAATCATAGTAACAATAAAAGGGCTTAGATAGCCGTTAAAGTCAAAGCAAATTTATTAAGGGCTTCCAATAACATTTATAAATTTTAAGTCGCGGATCCTCTGTAACCACCTTACACAAAGCGACCCTGCCGCCTCACCCCAATGTATGCAAGTGGAGGTGCAATCATGATACAACTCTACACAAAGAGGCCTTGCCGCCTCACCCCAATATATGCGGGTGGAGGTGTAATCACAATACCACAACTCTACACAAAGCGACCTTGCCGCCTCACCCCAACGTATGCGGGTGGAGGTGTAACCATAATACCACAATTTTAGGCAAAGTAGCCCTGCCGCCTCACCCCAATATATGTGGGTGGAGGTGTAATCGCAATACCACAATTCTACACAAAGTGGCCCTGCCGCCTCACCCAATGTATGCGGATGGAGGTGTAATCGTAATACCACAATTCTACACAAAGCAGCCCTGCTGCCGCACCCCAATGTATGCGGGTAGAAGTGAATCGCAATACCATAATTCTACACAAAGTGGCCCTGCCGCCTCACCCCAATGTATGCGGGTGGGGGTATAATCGCAATACCACAATTTAGATTCCCAAAACAATAATAGTTTGTACAAAAGAGTTTTCTTCCAATCAACCGGTTGGCACCTTTGGATTTTAGCAAGTGTAAGTTTATAAGGTCTCAACATATGGGAAATAAGTGTTTGATCACATTGATTTCATACAAGGTTTTCTTCCCAAAGGGGTTATAACATAATTCAATCACAATAGAAAATCTTTAACACATAAGGTTTTGAACATGTTATGCAATTTGAGAATCAATTTACTAGCTTGAACATCCTACCTCAACAGTGTTTCAAGTTCGACTACACATGATGGAGTTTTGCAAGGATTCGGGAATTTTGATACTAGAAGAAGCGTTTAGCCTTCATACCTCGAAAGAGCTTTTCGTGGTGCAACAATAATGTCCTGACACTTATAACGATGTTATTCTATAGAAGAGGGGAGAATTACAAGCATTATTAGAGGAATTCGTATGGCAAAATTTGCTACACTGATGACTCAACCTTTCCTCAACTAATTCAAGGACAAAACCATCCAAGACGGTTCAACAACTCCCCCACAGTCTCTATCAGGTCATGCATGTGATAAATCTACCCTCACCACCCATTATCAACCCAAGCCCTAAGGTGTACCACCAAAGCAAGGGGGAAACAAATTGGTGAAGTTGTCTAACCTATTCATCCCCTCAGCTGACATCAAGGGTCCCTCCTCAAGTTGTGTAGCAATAGCAGGCTGAACTGCTCTAACTGATGGACCTGTTAGGGTCTGATACCCGTGATTCATCTGCTCTAGAGTGTGAGTAGCGGGAGTCTAGACTGCTCCCCCAACGTGAGATACAGCTTGTGCTACAGGAAATACACCAGCCTGGGCCACACTCTCTATAAGACCAACTAGGCAGACTAGAGTGGCCTGAAGTGCTGGGTAGCAATGAACCCATCTGGAACCTGAGCTGGTCAAACTAGCGTAGTCGGAACATAGATCTTCTCATCCTGCTCGATCTGAGGCTCGACAACAGGTGATGCTTCGCATTTTCTTGGCTGTGCTTTGGCTTTACCTCAGCCCCGACTCCTACCCCTGGTAGTGGCTGCAACATGGGGCTTCGACTCCTGATCAGCTGTGGATGTGATTTGTGTCCTCACCATCAGACAGAGATTAAAAGAAGAATGATTCAAACTCGACGATAGAATAAAGTCGCATGTTGGAGAAAGAAAGAGTGAAATTTCCTAAAGGCTTATAACCTCTAGAAGATAAGTACATACGTCTTCGTACCGATCCTCAAGACTTTACTAAGCTTGCTCATGGCTCATGAGACTTAGGCAATCTAGGGATCTGATACCAACTTGTCACGACCCAAAATCCCAACCACGGGGCCGTGATGGAACCTTACATCCGCTTGCTAGGCAAGCCAACATTAGCTAAAGAATTAACCTGTTTAACAACTTAAAAAGCAGAATATTAATAATTAAAGACTGAAATACTCTTTACATATTGACGCACTCTAATGCGCTCATACAAAGAAGACCGAGAAACAACGCAAACAAGAACCCGACTAGGCTCCAAAACATCCAGTCTCACAAACTGATTGGCTAAAGCTTAAACATCCATATGGCTAGTGGCCTCTCCGCTGCCGGTAAATATGCCAAACGGCCCATACTCTCAAAACCATCTCCGCTGCCGCATATTAAGGTCCATCTGCTTGAACTGATGCTGGAGACTCCGATGGTCGGTATAGAACTTACATAGAATATCGTACAGATAGTGCCTCCAAATCTTCAGCGCGTGAATAATAGCTGCCAATTCTAAGTCATGCACAGGGTAATTATTCTCACAAACCTTCAACTGCCTAGACACATAGGCAATCACCCTACCGACTTGTATCATTGTGCCAATCCCAATATGCGACACACCACACTACAGAGTGTAAGATTCCCAACCAGTAGGCAACACCAACACTGTGGTCGTAGTTAATGTAATCTTGAGCTTCTAAAAGCTCACCTCACACTCGTCGGACCATCTGAAAGGAGAATCCTTCTGGGGTCAATCTAGCCAAAAGTGTAGCAATGGACGAGAACCCCTTTACAAAACGGCGATAATATCCAGCCAAACCAAGGCAACTCCGGAGCTCAGTAGTTGAAGATGGTTTGAGCCAACTCTGAACTGTCTCAATCTTCTTTGGATCTACCTTGATCCCCTCACTAGCCACCAGGCAATGCAAAAACACCACTGAATCAAGTCAAAACTCACACTTGGAGAATTTCGCATATAACTTCTTCTCCCTCAAGATCTGGAGCACGATTCTAAAGTGCTGCTCATGATATTTCATCAATGAACACGATGACAAAAGAATCAAGATATGGCTGGAACACACTGTTCATCAAGTGCATAAATGTTGCTAGGGCGTTGGTCAGGACAAATGACATCACCAAAAACTCGAAGTGACCATACCGAGTCCTGAAAGCAGTCATCGGGATATCTGAGTCCCGAATCTTCAACTGATGATACCCGAGCCTCAAATAAATCTTTGAGAACACTCTAGCACCCTGAAGTTGATCAAACAAGTCATCTATGCACGGTAGTGGGCACCTGTTCTTCACTGTAACCTTGTTCAGCTACCTATAATCAATACATATCCTCATAGAGCCGTCTTTCTTCTCTAAAATAGAATTGGAGCACCCCAAGGTGAGACACTCGGTCGGATGAAACCCTTATTAAAAAATTCTTGAACTTGTTCCATTAATTCCTTCAAATCCGCTGGTGCCATACGATATGGTGGAATAAAAATGGGCTGAATGCTCAGCACAGGTCAATACCAAAATCGATATCCCTATCGAGCGGCATGCCCAGTATGTCTGCTGGAAACACATCTGGGAAATCTCTCACTACTGAAACTAACTCAATGGTAGGAGTATCAGCACTGACATCTCTCACAAAGGCTACATACACTCCACACCCCTTTTCAACCATATGATGTGCCTTTAGGAAGGACACAACCCTGCTAGGAATATAATCCAATGTACCCCTCCACTCCAACCACGGCGATACTGCCATAGCCGGTGTCATAGTCTTGGCGTGACAATCCAGAATAGCGTGATAGGGCTACAACCAAACCTTGCCCAAGATCACATTAAAGTTTGCCATACTAAGTAGCAATATATCAGCTCTGGTCTCATAACCACTAATAGTGACTAAACACAACAGATAAACATGGTCTACAATAATAGAATCTCCCATAGTCATGGACACATATACATGAGTACTCAAAGAATCACGAGATATGTCAAAATACTAAGTAAGATGACACATATGAATAAGTGGAACTCAGATCAGATAAGATTGATACATCTCTATGACAGACCAGAACAATACTTGTGATGACAGCATTCGAAGCAACCGCCTCCGTCCTACTTGGAAAAGCATAGAAACAAGCCTGGCCTCCCCCTCTAGGGCGACCTCTACCCCCCTGACCTCCACCCCTAGCTGGCAGAGCAAGTGGAGCGGCAACTAGAGCAGTAACCATGGCTTGTGAACCCTGTGGAATTCGTGGAGCCTGTGTAGTATATGGAGGTGCACCCCTCTTAAGTATGGGGCAGTCCCTCACCATTGTCTAGTATCACCACACTCGAAACAAGCTCTCGCGGGGTGTGTCTACTAAAACTGACTCTGGCCTAGTCGGCTAGACTGACCGCTGAAGGCACTCCGTGCATGAGGTGCACTGGAAAGTTGCTGTGCATAATGGGTGACCTGAGATCTCGGAATGGCCGGAGCACTATGGGTAGCTGAAAGTGTTGAATGAACTGGGCGGCTCACATACCCTCTGCCACGACGGGCTAAAGCTACAGCGTGGGCACCACTAAATCCTCCAGAACCTCGAGGCCTCTTGGCCTCCCTGTCCTCTCTCTCTCGGCCAGCATACCAACCATCCTCCGAGCGATTTCTACAACCTTTTTAAACAGAGTATCCATATCCAACTCTTGAGCCATGTTGAATCTAATACCATAACTGAGCCCCTCGATGAATCTATGGACTCGCTCTCTAACACTAGAAACCAAGGCAGGTGCATTTCGGGACAACTCACTAAATCTGATGGCATACTTTGACACTAACATAGTCCCCTACACAGCTGCTCAAACTCTATGCGTCACACATCCCGAAGGGTCTAGGGAACAAGCTACCTCATAAACATCTCTGAAAATTAAGCCCAAGTGAGTAGGGTTGCATCAGCCGACCTACCCTCCTTAAAGCCTACCACCACCGATAAGCTGCTCCTAACAGATGAGATGTAGTAAAGGCAACTCCGCTCACCTCTACAATACCCATGGTGTGGAGAATATGGTGGCACTTGTCCAGAAAACCTTGTGCATCCTCAGTAACTACGCTGCTGAAACTAGGAGGATCATACTTTTTGACCTCTCAAGTCTCATCTGTTCCTTCTCAGATGCTTCTGGCCTGACCTCAGGCTGAACCGAAATAATGGATTGTGCTGGCATGAAACCGAAACCTGATCAATATGGACCTACTGCTCTGGACTACGGGCCGCGGGAGTTTGAGTTCCAACCCAATCCTGAGATGTAGCTGGAGAAACCGAGATCAATCCCCTCTGAGCTAGAGTACCGAACATACCCAGGAAGTGTGCTAGGGTCTCCTGGAGTCCAGGGGTGACAATAGGCAACTCGGGTGCCTGTCCCCCAACTGGAGCTACTACTGGCTCCTCAAATGCTGCTCTAGCAGGTGCTCTGGCTGTAACACATGCTCCTCCTCAGCCTCTACCCCGGCCCCGTCCTCTGGCGGCTCTAGTATGACACGCGAGTGTCTGGTAATCTTATCAAGCAGTGTGTGTCCTCATCATCTGTAAGAAAAAGAAAGACAAGCTCAGATTTCGAAATCAACAAATCTGCCTGATAAGGAATCAAAGAAGTGTAAATTTCCTAATAGTTTTCTAGCCTCTTGAAGATAAGTACAGACGTCTCCGTATCGATCCGCAATACTCTACTAAACTTGCTTATGACTAGTAGCACATATGAACCTAGAGCTCTGATACCAGCTTATCACAATCCCAAATTCCCACCTTAGGATCATGATTGCACCTAGTCTCTAAGACTAGGTAAGCCTAACATACATTAAGAATTTAGCAGAGATAATGATTTAGATATCAAATTGAACTGGTAACCTATCATAATAAACCCCAAAGGGTACAACAATCATAATGTTTCCAAAACTGGTGAAACTGAGTCATAAGCTCTACAGAGAATGTACTAGTAATCTCTAAATACAACTCTGTTTGAAATGTAGATACACAGTAGTAAGGCAGAAGAAGAAGGTGACTCCGAGTCCTACGAGTGTGGAGCAGGTATACCTTGAAGTCTCCGAAGTAACTGGGTCCACTCACTGGTGTCCAGCAATAGCAGATGTACCTGGATCTGCACAAAAATGTGCAGAAGCGTAGCATGAGTACACCACAACGGTACCTAGTAAGTATCACGCCTAACCTCGATAGAGTAGTGACAAGGCCAGGTCGAGACACCTACTAGACATAGAAACATGTGCTAGATATTGATATAACCTAACAACTGAAAATAAAGGCACTGGAAGGACAATAAAGCAATTTATCCATACAAGGCTAACAACGAAATTAAAGCAACAAATGATAATAAGAGAGTACATGTGATAAAGACAACAAGTAACCAATTACAATAAAAAAATACCAATGGAAGGAAATAAGGAAACAAGAACAACAACCGTTCAAATCATCAAGCCTTTCCAACATAGAATGTACAACAAGAATCATACTAAGTTACCAAACCTCATATTTAAATTTCACAAGTCACGATCACAATCTTCCTTATATCGCTGCGTGAGCCTTGCGTTTATATTTTTGAAACATATTTTTTCCGAAATAGCTACACGCGCTTTAGCCCCCTTATCTCACCGCGTGGATTCAAGTAATCCCCTTACCAGAAACACGCGTATAAACCCCACCTTATCTCGCCGCATGCACATCAAACCCTATTCTTATATCGCCGCATGCGCATCAATATCACAACACAATAATTAACTCGCACCACATGTGCTCATGTGCCAAAACATTGCCAGAATCAACAATACCAATGTTACAACAACATATAGTCCAAGGCTCAACCACAATGTGTACAAGAATCTCAATAACAACAAAAGTGATGAGAAACAACTCAACAAGGAAATATACCTCAACAATTAACAACTTCAATCACAATGTGTTAATAGCTTTCAGAACTACAACTTCAATAACTCAACAATGAAGGTATTCTCATGAAATGACAACTTTCAATTCAAATACATGACATAAGCTTAACAATGAAAAAGATAGCATGAAATAGCGACTAAGTCTAAATGCATGAGAATAACTCAACAATGGAAGGAATGGCATGTAACAACTACTACAAGTAAATGCACATAAGAGTAACTTGACGATCGAAACTAGAACATGTAATAACAATTTCAATTAAAGCATGTGAGAATAAAAGCAACAATGAAAGATAGAACAAATAATAATAACTTCAATTAAGTGCTTATAAGTAACCTAAGAGTCTAAACCGGTCAAATACCACATATAAGCCTGTGTACACACTCGTCACCTCATGTACACATCTTCCACACAACTCGAATAGTAAAAAAAAATCCAAATCCTAAGGGTAGTTTCCCCCACACAAAGTTAGGCAAGATGCTTACCTCAACTAGGCCAGATCAACGCTTAAAAATTGCTTTTCCTTTAAAATTATTTCCCTCTACACGGCTCAAATCCAACCAAAAATGATATTAGAGAAATCAATTTCGATTAATAAAGCTACGATCTTTACACAATTTTCCAAAAGTCAACAAAAGTCAACCCCGGGTTTGCAAAAGTCAAAACTCGGGTCCAAGGGTAAATCCCGAATACCCATAACTCCACGAATCCATATATGTGTTTTGTATTGAAATCCAAGTCCAATTCGATTCTCAAATCCCAAATTTTTATTTTTTTCAAAATATAGACAAAATTTCCCAAAATGTCTCTTTGATTCTCATAAATTTGATGTTAAATCTCATATATAATCATGTAATACAGTTGGAAGTTGATCAAAATCACTTGCCCAGTAATTGTAGGTGAAAATCCCCTCTCCAAATTGCCTCCTATTGAGTCTAGGATTCTAAAATCAGAGAAATAAGATTAAATCCCGTCTTCCCAACCCTTCTATTAAGGCGAAGATGTGGCATTTGCCACACTGGGTTCGCAATTGCGGCACTTGTCGGCCTAATGGGAAGTCGCAATGGCGACACTGGCTTCGTGTTTGCGGAGCCTGCTCCCATTGCAAATGCGACAAAATAGTCACACTTGTGAACCTACCCAGCCCAGGTACTTCTTCACAATTGCGATCCAGGTATCGCAAATGTGACATCTGAAGTCCCCATGCTATGATCGCAATTGTGATGTTGGTGCTCGAAATTGCGACAGCTGAGGCACCAGCACACCAGTAACCTGGAATTGAGTCCAAACCATTACGAAACACATCCGAAACTCACCTAAGGCCTCAAGTCTCCAAACCAAACATCCGCACAAGTCTAAAAATATTATACGAACTTGCTTGCTATCAAATACCAAAATAACAACTAGAACCACGAATCAGACATTAAAATGCATGAAATTCAAAAGAAAACTCAAGAACCTCTAGAATTGCAACCAAGCGTCCGAATCCTATCAAACCAACTCCAAATGACAAAAAAATTTGGAATAAGTTCCAAATAGAAAAACTGACCTATTCCAAGTCCCAAAATAAAATTTCAAACTCGGTAGCCGCAAAGTCAACCTACTGTCAAACTTAGGAAAACTTTAAACCTCAAATTGCCAACTTTCGGCAAAATAAGTCAAATCAACCTAGGGACCTCCGAATTTAATTTTGGCATACGCCCAAGTCCAAAATAACGAAACGGACCTATCGGAGCCATCAAAACACCATTGGGGGATCATTTTCAGAAAAGTCAAACTTCGGTCAACATTTCCAACTTAAGCTTCTAAATCAAGAACCAACGGATCCAAATCAACCCAAAACCTTTCCAGAATGAAATTAACTAACCCCGCAAATCATAAAACCACAAACACACATGTCTGAAGTATCAAAAGGGGAAATGAGACTCAAATACACAAAACGACTGGTCGGGTTGTTACAAGCGAGCAACATGATCCCAAATTCATTTCAATATATGTTGTGGCGAGCAAGCCCATCCAAATATACTTTCAATAACATTAACAACTCAATACAACAAATTCCAAAATCCTAACATTAAAAGGAATTGAAGTGTATAAATCACCAAGGACCTACGAGTACAAACAGAGAACAACCAACAACTCAAATTCACAAAGTACCCTCATATCGTAAGCCAACACGAACTTTGACAAGTCATTAACGCAAGAACAGCCACGGGCTCACACACCTGGGTATAATATAATCAAGTGCAACAAGTAAGGTAAAGGCAAGTAAAGGCAAGTAAAGGCATGAAACAGTAAAGACGTTCATTTAATACATGTGAGAGAATATAGCAAGTAAAGCGGTTAATAATCAAGGAATGAACAAAGGAAAACATGTAACAAATAAATGACAGCTAACAAGTAATGGCAATAATAACAAGTAATGACATGTAGCAATCAAATCATGTAACTAGATATAACATGAAATAAATGATGACATAACGATAAATAGCCCACCTGCATTCCTGAACCCATGACAATGCATATACACTTGTCACCTTGCATATACGTCATCCCCACACACAATTCACGTAGCAGGTAGACCAAAAAAGTCATATTTCCCTAAAGTCAAAGTTAACCAATTGGGATAACTAGTCCAGGAAAGAATGGGGCTCAAAATGCGGCTAAGGAAATGTCTCCTAATCCTACAGGGATTGAGGAGGCTGCTAGAAAGGAGTCTACTATAGAATGGGTGCATAGGAGAGTTGGTATGAGCAAGGAAGAACTTAGGGAGCTCTATGTCACAGTTAACCACTCTTGTCATAAGGATTCTAGGTGGAAGGATGCAAATATTGAAGTTAATTCGGGGAAATATTTGTGGAGTGATGAAGTTGATAATATGGAGGGACAAATACATACAAGAATTACTACAGGAGGCAAAGAAAAGAAAGACAACAGCCAGGAGCAAATAACAAACACAAGTAACACTAGTGCTACAGTAAACCCTAGGGTTCTACAAACTAGGGTTGATGGTAGCTTGAGCTCAAACAAGCGGCAACCAATTCCACCAGCTGGAGTTGATAAAGGTTCATCTACGGAAGCTAGAACTACTTGAGATTCAGTTGTGGAATCTTCAGCTAAGAAGAAGGCCAATGCAATAGTAAACCCTAGTGATGTCGTTGAGGTTTTGGCTATTGTTGAAGATGATCCGATAGAAGTTTCAGGTGGTGTGCAGTTTGGGGAAGTTCATACTAAGGTGCTACATTATTCAGTGAGGTCAGAATAGGAGACAGCCGATGGGAAGCCATCTGATCTTAATGGAACAGTAATTCTAGCAGTTCCAGCTACAGTAAACCCTAACCTTGGTTTTGTATATGAACTTCAATTCAGAGTGATGCAGGAGAATTTGGGGGTCATGGAAAAGAAATATGAAGTGTTAAAGGAGGCAACAATGAGGGCACATGATGAAATTGAGCAAGTTATAGTCCTTAGGAACTCTGGTGCAGTTGAGACACCGCCTATGGCATGTGCTTCAGGTACTGGATCTTCAATACAAATTCAGATCAATGTGCCATTGAAATCTCCCAATCAGGTGTTACATGATATTATCAGACACAATGTTCTGCTTGTGGACATTCATAGTGCACTAGTGGAGAAACAACAATTAGAAGATGAAGGCGCTGATGAGTCAATTGCTGGGAACTTTAAAGTTGTAGCTAGGGAAGAAGTTTTGTCACCTAGAGTCTCTACTAAAAGGGGAAAGAAAGAGAAGAAGCAAACACAAAATACGAAACCACTACCACCTACAAGAATCTTCCGCAAGAGGGCAGCCTCAATGAATAAATGATGATCAAAACATTGATATGGAATATAATATCTGTTAAGACTCAACAGGCCTTACAGAGTCATTAAGATGCAACGGGAACATGCTTTTTTCATTGTAGCTCTTATGGAACCTTTTCAAAAGCCTAGTTATATTCAAAACTACAGTAGGAGGCTGGGTATGGATGCTGCAATATCAAATGTCAATGGGAAAATATGGTTATTCTTTGATGTTGTGGTGGAATGAGATTTGTTGATAAATACTGAGCAGCAGCTGACTATCAAGGTGTACCATCAGGATATTGGTAAGCACATTATGATGACTTTTGTATATGCAAAATGCTCATCACTAGAAATATTAGAATTGTGGGACAATCTGTATTATCTTGCTAGTGACATGGAGCTTCCTTGGGGGTTGGAAGAGATTTTAATGTGGTTCTTAGTGAAGAGGAGAAGATAGGAGGACTACCAGTATACCCCCCAGAATATGAAGATTTTGATTTTTTTGTTAACTCGTGTGGATTGTTTGATCTTGGATATAAAGGTATCCCCTTCACTTGGTGGAATGGGAGGCCAAATGCTGAATGTATTTTCAAACGACTAGACATAATTTTTGTTAATTTGCCTTTCCAGTCTTTGTTTCCTAATATAGAAGTGGAGCATCTCATTAGAACAGGTTCATATCATGCTCCACTTCTGATGAGTTGTGGAGATCAGGCTTTGCAATTTGTCAAACCATTCAAGTTTTTGAATTTCTGGGTTAAACATGATACTTTTAAGGAGGTGGTTAGACAGAATTGGATGGCTGACTTCATTGGAGATTCTTTCCTTATTTTCAAGAAGAAGCTAAAGAGGGTTAAAAAATTGCCCTTTCTAAATGAAGCAAGGTAACTTATGGGGATATCTTCAAGCAACTGGCTATCAGGAAAGATGTGGTTAGAGTGAAGAAAATGCTATTTGAGGAAGAGCTAACTGTGGAGAATAGAATAGTACTTCAAAAGGCTCAAGCTGGGCTAAAGAAGCACTTGAGCATTGAAGAGCAATATTGGAAACAAAAAGTAGGCATGTCATGGTTTGCAGAAGGGACAGAAATACTAGATTTTTTCATAACCATGTCAATGGTAAAAGGCAGAAGCTACAATTGAAGAGAATTCAGAATAGTGATGGTGCATGGATTGATTCACAAGATCTTATGGTTGAGTCTACAGTTGAATTTTTCCAGAAGCAGTTCACACAAGAATATGATCCTACAAGCTTTGTACTTCTAAACAAGGTTCCTACCATAGTGTCTATTGAGCAGAACTTAGAGCTTTTTAGAACTTCAACAAGAGAAGAGGTAAGGGGAGTTGTTTTTGCACTGAGTGATGAGAGTGCAAGTAGTCCTGATGGCTTCACTGGCATTTTCTTTCAAGAATGCTGGGACATAGTAGGGGAAGATATACACAACATGCTGAAATTATTCCATGGAGGAAGATCTTTGCCAAAATTTATAACACACACAAAACTTGTGTTGCTGCCAAAAAAACCCACGGTCCAGACATTCTCTGATCTCAGACCAATAAGTTTGAGCAACTTTATAAACAAGGTGATTTCTTGAGTGGTTCATGATAGGTTGGGGAAGATTCTGCCTTCTTTGATATCATCCAATCAATCAGGATTTGTTAAGGGGAGAAGTATCTTTGAGAACATCTTGTTAACATAGGAGATTGTCACTGACATAAGATTAAGGGGTAAACCTGCCAATGTAGTTATCAAACTTGATACGTCTAAGGCATATGATAGGGTGTCTTGGAAGTATGTGATGCATGTGTTGAGGATAATGGGATTTGCTGAATGTTTCATCAACATGGTGAGGAATCTTATTACTAATAAGGGGTACTCACTGTTGATCAATGGCCAAGCTTCAGGTTTCTTTCACTCAATAAGAGGAGTTAAACAAGGGGATCCTTTATCACCAGCCTGATTCATACTTTCAGCAGAGGCACTATCCAGATCTTTGAATAAACTATTTGAAGACAAGAGATTTAAAGGTTATGGCATGCCTAAGTGGACTGATCCTTTGAATCACGTAGCCTATGCTGATGACACTATCATTTTATTTTTTGCTGATTCATACTCTTTACAAAAGGTAGTTGAGGTTTTGGCAAAGTATGAGCACACGTCTGGTCAGTTGATTAACAAGGCAAAGAGTTTATTTTATATGCATTCCAATGTTGCTAGAGCCTTGTTCAATACATTATGAACTATCACTGTTTTTTCAAGGGGTGAGTTTCCATTTACTTATCTTGGCTTCCCAATTTTTTATACAAGAAGAAGAAAGGATTACAAAAATGATTTTTTAAAGAAAGTGAAGGCTAAACTACATTCATAGAAAGGTAAGATACTGTCTTATGGAGGCAAAGCTACTTTGATCTCCAATGTACTACAAAGTGTGCCTACTCACATACTTTCAGTATTAGATCCACCTAACAACATCCTTGAGCATTTGCATAAGACATTTGTTAGGTTTTTCTGGTGTAAGAAAGATGAAGGAAGAAGTAGACACTAGACTAAATGGCAAAACTTACGCCTGCCAAAGGAGGAAGGTGGAGGCAGTTCAATTTAGAGAAGGCTCACATGTTTGGAGAAAATTGTTGGAGTTAAGGGAAGAAGTGGAACATGAGATATTTATGGGAGATGAATAGAGCATCTACCAACGTATGGCATGAGAACTGGACCGGTCTAGGTGCATTGTATCATGTTGTACCTCCAGATTTTCATATCAATGAAGAACTTCAAGAAGTGGTTGAATTGAGAGAGGATATGACTAGAATGAGCAGCTGTTGGAGCAATCTTTTCCAATAGATATTGCAAATCATACAAGGCAAGAGGTACATTTTGAAAAGAGTGACGAGTACCAGGACACATTTAAGTGGATGCCTACAGCCTCAGGCAGATTCTCAGTAAGCAGTGCATGGAAAATCTTGAGGCATATGACACCTGTAAATCCTGAATATAAGCTGTTGTGGACTAAAGGGCTGCCTTTCAAAATATCCTTCTTTCTATGGAAATTATGAAAAGGTAAGATACCTCTTGATGATTTGTGGAGAAGGAATGGTTATATGGTTGTGTTTAAATGCCGGTGTTGTGTTCAACCTCAGGATGATACCTTTCAACATCTATTCCTAACAAGTTCTACAACAGCTAGGGTGTGGAGGACTTTTGCACAGGCAGCACATATAGTTGTTAACCTAGTACATGTTCATCAAGTAATAAAAGCTTGGTGGAATGTTGAATGTTGTCCCAAACTCAAACCTTTGTTCCAGGTAGCTCCAATAGTGATTACATGGGAACTTTGGAAGAGGAGAAACACCATGAAGAAAGGGGATGCAGTGTCTATTAATAGGGTGATTCATGAGGTGAACAAGACACTACACAATCTAGCAAAGGTAAGGTATCCTTGGTTAACAAATATGCCTTTACTATGGCCAGCCATTATCAGATTTTTTAAAGGTTATAGACCTTATGTTGTGACCAAAGAATAGCCTGGCAGTCACCCTATGAGGGATGGTTCAAGTGCAACACAGATGGTGCATCAAGAGGTAATCCTGGACCAAGCTCCTATGGCTTTTGTGTGAGAGATAGTGGTGGAGATTTGGTATATGCTAAGGCAGTGGAGATAGGAGATACTACTAATATTGTGGCAGAAGCAAAAGCAATTGTAGAAGGCCTGGCTTTTTGTGTTGATCAACTACTTCATACTCTAATTATTGAGACTGATTCGCTAGTGATGAAGAGGATCATTGAGGGGGAATGGGAGACCTCATGGTGTATAGGAAAGGAGGTGAAGAAGATCAAGGGGATGCAATTCAGTATGATCTTTCAACATGTTCTAAGGGAGGGCAACACATTGGCAGATTATTTAGCTAACCTTATTTTTCTTTTACAGGTACAATAACTTTTTAGTCTTTCTCTGAATTGCCTAGTGTAGGGAGGAGATAAATTAACTTAGACAAGGCACAAATACCTAACCTGAGGGTTAGGATAGCAAAGAGAAAAGCACCTGACTAGTGCTTACAATTAGTAGCATTTTGCCTAAGCTTGCCCTAAGCTTCATTGTTTCTGTTTTCTGTGTGTTGTTAGATGATCTCTCAGTGGTATTAGCATGTTATCATGCTCATTCTGGGGATTGTTTGATAACATGTGAATAGTTAAGGCAAGAAGGCAACATATACAATCATACTTAAGCCTATAAGATGATCCTAACATTGATATCCTTTTCTTCTTAGGATTTGGTTTTGCTGTTGTTATTCTTGTGAGTTTATTGCAGGACACTGGAATGGTACTTATGGCCACAATTTGTTTCCATGGAGTTTAGTATTCAACAATGTATTCATGATACATACACACAGCTTGCTTGATGATTCTCTAATTTCGAGTATAGTGTTGTGCATCTGCCAGTGGTATTAACATGGTCTCATGTTCATTCTGGTGATGGAAAAACACTATATGACATACATGTACAATGCAGGCAGTTGATGTTTCATAGCAAGGGTTCTACTTTGAGTTCTGAAACTAGAATGAGATGGAATTCAACATTGACGATTACAAGCTATACAAATGCATGTTGCTGGTAGTGCTGGATGGCTACTATGCTGTGGTGTAACTATTTAGAATCTTATTCTGCCTTGTCTATTGGAAGTTTGTCCTGTGAAATGCATAATCTGGCACCTGGTGAGAGCTTTGGAGGTGCTACTATGTGGTTATTACCCTTGGCCTTTGGATTCACTTGCATTACATGATTATGGAAGCTTATCCTTATAATAACTAGTTATCACGTTTTGCCTTTTGCACGTTTAGTACTAGGTAGTGGTAGTAGACATATATTAGATTGGTTTGATCGTCTTGTAAGACTTGGACCCATTTTGGGATTTTTGTATTATATATATATTAGCTACTAGGCACCCTACCTAGTAGTATATTTGCTTAAGAATAAAAGTTAACCACGACAGTTACCTCTTTCCGAAACACAATCAACAATCAACCACGTCTTTTCCTTTTGAACAAGCCTCCAAACCAATCGAATCTAACCAAATAATTTTCAAACAATTCAAAGCTTTAGAAACTACCAAAAAATGAAAAAGGTTATTTCTTGACCATTATTAAAAAAGTCAACTAAAATCAACCCCTCGCTCACGTGGTCGATTTTTGAGATTCGGACCAAATCCCGATTACACATTCACCCCCGAGCCCGAAACGTGATTTGTTTTGAAATCCAACCTCAATACGAGGTCTAAATCTCACTTTTACAAAATTATTGTACCCAAAACCCCTAACTTCTACTTTGAAATTCATAGATTTGATGAAGAAATTCATAAAAAGTAATTAGAAATGATGGAAAACAAATTAGAGTTGCTTACCAATGAATTTGGGAAGAAAAAGCTCTCAAGAAACTACCCCAAAGGAGTCTAGGATTGAGAAATGGTGTAAAATGAGCTAATTCCCGAAATTCACCACTTTTACCCAGTTGCATACGTCGCAATTACAAACTCGTGTTCTCAATTACGATGTCCGTAACTGCAAAACACTGATCGCGAATGCGATCAGTGTCACAGTCCCAATATATCGCAAATGCGATTGTTCCTTCGCAATTGCGAAGGACCCCTTCAACGCAAATGCAAACTGAGCTTGCGAAGCTGCCTGCCCCCTGCTCTATGTCGCAAATGCAACCACCTACCTGTCTGCAAATGCGACTCCTTCTTCGCATTTGCGAAGTACTCAGTCCCAGCTGAATTTCCCATTTGCGAGTCTCTCAATTGCGATTAGGTCTTTACAAATACAAGACCTGAAACCTGAACACACCAACTGTTGTTTCGGCTGTCCAAACATCCCATAACGCATCCGAAACCCACTTGAACCACTAAGGATCCAATCCGAACATCCAAACAAGTTCCATAACATCATACAAACTCGCTCATTAACTCAAATCCTCAAAATAACATCAAATATCAAGAATCTATCATAAATCTCAAAATTTTCAACATGAAATTCAACTTTTGCCAATTTTCACATAATGCACTGAAACGCGCTCGGGTCACCCTGGACCCCAAGTTTTAAAATATCATACGAACCTACCGGAATCGTTAAAACATCGATCCGGGATCGTTTACCCAGAACGTTGACCATGGTCAACTCAAGCCTCATCTTAAATAAAAAATTGCATTTTCTCTAAAATTTCACATATAAACTTTCCAGAAAATGACACGGACCATGCACACAAGTCATAAATCATCAAATTAAGCTATAAGGGGTCTCGAAATATGAAAAAATGAGCTAGTACTCAAAACGACCTATCGGGTCGTCACAACTTTCATGAGCAGCCCGTAATACAAATTTGCTTAGTGTCTTTGTATGCTAAGATCATATTGTACTCATAAGGCCCTACGCCACAAATTAAAGTCTTTTTAGCTTTGACATTCTTTTGGACTGATTGACTTCTTCCTCGGAGTATGTTTTCCTGTGTTTTGGCCCGGTAGGAACTCCCTTGTCATCCACAACCATAGGACTCTTAGGATCCTACTAGACAACGTCCTAAGTTTCCACCGTCTTCTCCCTCCAGAAAATTACAAATTCTTCATTTCCACCACCCGTAATATTTTTGGTTGAATAATGGTTGCCAGACAATTGATTGTCCTTCTTCAGCATTTAGCAGTCCAACCATTCTTTGATCCTTTCAATTGTTAGCCTTTAATCAAAAAACTTTCTTTGATACAATTATTATTCTAAGGTTGTACCTTGACACAAGAGGGGAGGAATTGTATCTTGTCCAATTTTCGCGAATCAAAGAAGCAAGTTCTTTAATGTACCTAAATTCACATATGAACTGCTAATAAAGTGTGAAATATAAGAAACACGACAATTTTTATATGGAAAACCTTATTGCTCAAGGGAGTAAGAATCACGACCAACCTGTGTAGGATTTGCATTCAAACTTCACTAACTTTAAAGAGTGATTTTAGGTTACAATTTAATAACCAAGAAAACCAACTCAATTATCCTTCCGCTACAATCAACTCAATTGTAAATACCCTGCTCCAAATTAATTCTAGTCTAGAAAGTTAAACAAAAAATTAAAGGTCTATCATAACCAATGATCACCCTTCTTCAAAAGCACATAAGCTATAATTCAAGAACAATTGACTTAAACTAAATAACTAAAGACGTTTGTCATCTTCTTCTTGTGGAACAGTTCTTTAGTTGAACAACTTGAACCTCTGAAAGCACCTTCTTGCTATGAGTTGCTATTTTCCTTGAACAAATTCTATGTTTATGTGAAATTGCCGTCATCTTGAATAGCAGCAAAATAGCGCATTATATAGGAGTGAGGTTGACCAAAATTCTTTTTCAACTCCAAAACCTAAAGTAATTTGGTCACCTCCTTAAGAAAAATAATCCCAAAATAATTCTGTTTTGATTTCCTTAATCAAGTCCTTCACATGTCTTCCTTCCCATGCAAATGTTCCTACAATTCATGTTTAACACAAATACCTTCAGCTAATATTTTTCATTTAGACCACGCACACTCTTTCCGTTATTAGCCGAAACTATTTTCCCATCCAACTTGCTCTAGGAAGCGTCCTACAACTTCATATCAATAGTTCAAGCAACATAATTTTTTTACAATAATTTATTATTCATCAAAACCAATTTAACTCCTCTCAACACTGATACATATTGTCACAAAAGTTTTTTTTACCATTGTAATATTAAAAGAATTCCAAGAAACCTATATTATAGCAAGTGATACTATTCTTTTCCACGATAAATAAAATATGTAGGGATTTTAAATTGTACCATAAAGTGTTATATTGTGGCAAAAAATTAATATGTTTGCCACGAAAATTCAAATTTTATGACTATTTACAGTTTAATCTCATGATAATAGTAGTTGTCTTTAGCTAATTAAAAAATTTATAACTATAAATATAACTTAAATATAGGAGTATTGAAATGTTTTCCAGCTAGAAACTTTTTCGTATTGAGCAAGCGTAAAATGTGTCCAACTTCTATATGTCACTCCAATAAATTTTTCTTTTAAATATCAAGGAAGTTTGTTTCTACTTCAACCTCTCTTATCCATACACTAACAGTATTTTAAAAAACGTGGTAAACTCATGAATATTTAATTTTAATATTTTATAAAATAATATAATTAAATAAATATTTATAAACAAATAATATTACATAAAAATTTAAAAAAATTATAAATATATAAAAACTATGTATGTATATGTGTACGGTGCGCGGGCGGCTCCATCCCAAAAAACTACGCTACTTACAAGTACAAATAGCTTGAGTTCAAAAGAATAAAATTTTCTACATAGAAAACAAAAAAATTATATTTATTAAAAGAAATAATTAAATATTCTTTACTTTTGAAAACTATCAGTAGACTAGCGGACAAGATAAAGAAACTGACTTTTGAAAATTTAAAAATTATATGAAGGACTTATTCAACAAATTCATTTTAATTTGAAAGAGTTGAAGGATTTATTCGGTGCATTCGCCCCAGGGCTCGCCCTGAAAACACCTTTTAAAACACTGTACACTAACAAGGGATGCCCGTGCAACGGGCCCAACACAAAAAGATTTAGTCTTAGATTGATCTTCAAGGTCACAAAGCTTCAGTATACATCTACTAAAAACTGATTATCACTTAACTTTATCAACGTAACCAAAAAAATTATGTACAACTATAACTATCTCTAAACAAAGTTGTGTATGGGAAAAACTCAATTGAGCTTCAAACTCCGATGCAAATCCATCTTTCTCCACCTCAAGACATCTCCACTTTGAGATCACATATTATCTGCCACTGAAAATCCTTCAGGGAGACACACCAAAATAAAAGAAAAGCTAGCCACTTAGTAATTTCTAAAGAAATACAATTGTATTGACCGAGGCTTCGAACTCGTATAACGATCTTAAATGCTTTGCATCCACATGAATGTATATACGGTGTACTTATCTTCCAAGCAAATCCAATCTAAGCACGCAATAGAAGCTTGAGAGCTTTTAGATGTAAACCAACACCCCATACTAATGCTCTATTTAAGATGTACACTTAATCAACATGCCACAGGGCACAAGCCAAATCCATTCCTAGTTATACTTGAACATCATCAAATGCAATGCAAGCTTATTTCTGGTAAACTGGCTCAACCAGTACATACCCAACGTGGAAAAAGGGTAAATGTATTGTTGGAGCAATAGAGTTCGGCTACATACAGCAGTGAGTTTGAAGCAAATGAGAAATAGCGGCAACCGTTCAGAGCTACATGCGTAGAGCAGGTCAGGAAGTTATATGTCCTCCATCAATCCCTTTTCTTGCTCTTCCTTTTTGTTGTCTTATCGAACATGAACATATATCTCTTACATTAGATAAGGAACTAAGTTATAAGTGCTTGCTGTAGTTTCACACAAAAATAAAACTCATTAAATAGATGAGTATTTCTTTCTTTCAGTTGCTGCCTGTTCTCATATATGAAGCCAGCAAACTTGTTAGCTAAAATATTTTAAACTTAAATGAAGTTGGACATTTTCTTCTTTGATGTTCTCCTCTACAGTCACATTGCTAATACTCCTGTTTCCTCTAAAACACTTTTTTTTTCCCTGTGTTGATGCTCGATAAAAGAATCTATTTTTTTTGTCACAACCAAAATATATTCTTACCTCTACTTACTATGGAAATTAATAATACCATATTACTGCCAAGCACATTCTTCTTCCCATGGTTAAATAAAAAAAGGTCAATATAATTAATAACTAAATAACTGTAAAAAGAAATTATGCTTCCATTGCCCTCTCCTTCATATAACATCCAGAGATAGAAAGCACTATGCTGAAAAGTTGCCATAAAAAAAAAAAAAAAATAGTAGCTCAAACGATTCCAGGCAGGGCTTTCTTTCTCAAGTTAATCAAATTAAAAATAAGCACAACTCATGATCTCAGAAAATTCAGTCGTATAGCAGGAAGTCTGTTTAATGCTTCATAATCTTCAAATAACAGATTTTTAAGTTAGAACATCAAACAACTTGTCAACTTTTAATTGTTTCCTTTCTCTTTTGCATTAGCCAAGAAAAACAATATATGTATGAAGCAGAAGACTGAGTAACAGAAATACAAAAAGGAAGCAAGCTTATTGTTCAACTATGATTTTCATTTTGGGTGATAAGGCAAATGTTATTGTTCAGCTATGATAGATGAGTATGTTATAAAATCTTGCCATCAAACACCTAAGGTGAATAAATGTGCACATGATGTTGGGTGAATGAATGTGCACGCGCGGTGTTATAATAGTGAGGATCATCAGTATGAATCTCATATAAGACAAAATAGGCAACAACGAAATATAATAAGTTACAATCATAAACTCAAAAAAGTCCAATTCCAGCACATGAAAGAAAAAATCATATCACCTAATAACTGTGTAAGTTACAAACTCATCAAAAGCATCGAATAAAGATAACATTAAGATACAGAATTTCATCATTACTGTCTAATAAGACATGTTTTTCACTATTTTGAATAGACCCATTAAAATTAGAATACAGCAAAATTTTCCTAATTAAAAAGATTTTATCAGGCACTTAATGGATATCGCAAATCTCAAAAGCGGACTCAGAAGTCAGAGACTATACAATATAAAAATAAATCGTCAAACATGCATGTGCAAATCAGATACAATTACGATGTCTATGTACAAAATCCAACAAATAACTATTCGAGAACAGAAAAGAAAGAGATATATATCCATCAAAATTCCTTTAGCAGTAACAGACAAAATGCAGAAAAACTTACCCAAACTGATTCATTTTAAATTCACAATTTTTGTGTAGCCCGTGCAATATGAATATCATTGCCAGGATCTGAGAATATAATTGCTCAATTAATGGTAACAGAGATGGCAAAGACGTGCAAGAGTTGAAACACCAAAACAGACCTCTAAAAAAATAATACATTAGATTCACTCTCTAAGTCCTAAAAGGCGACGAAACTAGTGAAATTCAGAGGACCAACTGACTATATTCGGGAGCGAGAAAACAAGTTAGAAACTGGGGTTTGATATTGAAAAGGGAGAAGAAACGTTTTAAAGAACACGTTTCTTTCATTTGAAATACACGTGTCTATGAGAGGAGGGGCCACAATTTAGTCACCAAGAGAAATCCAAGTTTATCGTACAATCTATGCTATAATTTGTTTAGTACTTTGTTTTAAATCAGATGAGATATTTTTTTTTTAGTACGTTCTAAAATAAATAATATATTTTTAAATTTAGAAATAATTTAATTTTAAATATTTTATTTTATTTATTTTATTTTTAATAAAAAAATTTATAATCACATAAATATTATGTGACCCCATAAAATTTTTACTCCTTAAACTTTTAAGACCATAAACTTTAAAAGCCTTAATCTTTTTCTTAAATCCCGTACCGAATTAAACTATCTCATCTAAATTAAAAGAATAATAAAGTAAAGTAACATAATAGTAATAATGTATAGGAATTTATAGGAAAAGACGAAAAGAAATAGTGAAGCGCTACGACATGATCTGTTAGATAGCTATGGCATCAAACTAGAACTGGGAGGTTGCATGGAGGACACGTGACAACCTCCTCCCTCCGAAAGGTGAAAGAAAAGGAGTTTGTTTTGCTGTATTCGTTAACTAGGGACGAATTTATCTTAGCCTAAGCGGTGTCACGTGACATCGCTTCGTTAAAATTTTTTATTAGATATATATAATATATATATATATATATATATATAAATACAAAAATAAAAATAGATTAAATGCAATAAACGTGAAGCCACTTGACTCATTGGCTGTGTAGCACATTTGGTCAAGCGCTGCAATTGTTCGGGAGATATCACAGGTTCGAAACGAAGCAGCTTCATTTTTTGTTTTAACTTTTTTGGGCGTTAACTACGAAATAAAAGAAGTGTTCGGAGAAGATTGAACACTGTTTACCCTTAAATCCGAGTAACAATTGAATTTGTTCGTAGTGCTAAGGATGTACGAATTGATTTGATACAATGTAAAATATAATGTAAAGCAATTGAATTTTAATAAGCAAAAGAACGATCAAACCGCTGTATTTGAATGGATTGCTGATAATGGAATGAAACACAATAAAGGATAATTGATATTGATAAATGACAGCTGAAATATTTAGTATTTTTCTCGTAATTGTTGTCTGTTACAATGAAGGTAGATACCCTTCTTATAGATAAAGGAAGACTCCTCAATATGGTAAAAACCTAATTACAAGATAAAATCCCTTTAATTATAGGTGAAATATCCCTAAAATAATGGTTTAACGTCTATGACGGTTGAGATCTTCACTCCCGCCGAGGTATCAGGAATCCACGAGATATCCGGTTGAAACTTATCTTTCGTTACGAGGTGTGCCTTCGCCAACCGATGCCGATTGCCTTATCTCGGCTGCTCCAATTTCGTACCCGTCTTGCTGACCCCGGATTGAAGCAACCCGGTCTTGCATTGTGCCCCGGCCGGATCCTCCGTATGCGGTCGATTATATCCGACCCAATATAGATAGTCCCCTCATTTATTGGAGAGTAAGGACAAAAAACGATATGAACCTTCGTTCTTTGAGATCCCCGGTTAAACGACCAACACCTTCATTAAGTCTGACTCGAAGTCAGGGGCATCAAGTCACTCAACCCTAAAGGACTCCTTATTAGCGTGTGACGGCAGCGCCGTGACGCACGTGACCACCAACATAAGAAATCATTGCTTGTCACATCTATCTGCAAACTCTGCAACTTCTGTGTACAACATTTAATGTTTCTTTGCATCGTGCTCTGAACCGCCGCCTTTTGAGAAAGTATAAATACTTCTCTCCTTCTTTGTATTTCCTTCTTTACTTTTACGCTGCTTAACAATTTGTTTCCTTTAGCTTTCTTCATCAGAAACCTCCCTTTTCCTTTACTTCTTGCTTCTGCTACTTCAATCGTCATGGCCAAAACCTCTAAATCAGTTCCCCAGAAACAACAACCTTCACCTGCTCAGTCTGTTGAAGAGGCTGAGCCCGTCCATGTTGAGGAACCCTCCATGGAACCTCCATTGAAAGCTTTTATACCAGTTGGGTGCTTTATAGGTTCCGATTTCAAAGTCGAGAAGCCTTCCTCGGTACCTGGCCGAGGCGAACCGGTCTCGTTGTATATCAGCTCGATCACTCAAAGGCATCTTGACAGGGTAAAGGCTGAATGCCAATGGACCGATAAAGATGTGGTAATCCCTTCCTCGGATGAAGCTATTACCACTCATGTGGAGGGCTATCTCAGCGTATATACCTATCCATTCACATTTGGACCCTATAATCGTTGAATTTTGTAGGAGGTACAACGTTACTCTGGGTCAGGTCCATCCCTCCGTGTGGCGTATAGTTTATTTCTTTCGCTTTTTTGTGAGTAAGGTCGAAGGGGGGCACCCTTTTACCATCGATCACTTACTCCTATTATACAGTCCCCGGATGTTCCGAGGGGGACTGATAAAACTTGCTCGACGGGCTAGCAAGGCTCCGTTCTCGAGCATTGATGAAGATAGGGACCGGGGCTGGATGAGTCGATTTGTCCGAATCAAGACCTTTGATCTGATCCCTGCCGATAACATGTCGTTCCCTGAAAAGTGGAACATGAAACGTAAGCGTGTCTTCACTTAAGATCACTTATTGTTTTTCTTCCAATGCTTAACCGGCGTATTGTGATATGCAGCTGTTTCCCAGGCGCCGGCCGCAATTCAGCATTTAGAGGAGTGGGTTAGGAAGGTCGTGGCCCAAAGGTCCTATTCGGAATTGGCCTGGCGGGAGATATCGAAAGGCCTTTGGGAGGCCAAAAATCATGGTGAGCTTCAGTAATGTTCATATTATTCTAAGATAATCGGTATCAACACTTAGCTTTTTGAAAATTCATTTTGCAGGTCTCTCGAAGGATGCCGAGTTAAGGTCGGCACCCACTGGTGAGGCAGTTCCTCGTCCCCTTTCCGTATCGGGGAAAGAGGGAGGAAAGAAGAGGAAAGAGGCTCCCGGTCATGCTGAGCCCGAGAAGAAGAAAGGCAGGAAAAAGATGAGGGCTCGCAAAGTCAAAGTTACCGACCCTTCCATTCAACTGAGCTACGATTCCGAGGGGGAAAAGAGCCCCGAAACCTTAAACGACGAATCCCCTCGGGCAGTCCCCGAGCCGAGTATGGAGGAGACCTACGCTTCCCAAGAAGAGAACATCGAAGCGGGAGCAGAGACCGGGAATCGGGCCGACACAGGAGCGGCAACACAAAGGGTCTCAGATATTCCGGAGATGGTGCATTCACCTTCCTTTTCAGAGGCAACTCTGAATGAAGCCCAAGATGCAAGAATGCACACACCGAGCAAGGAGCCGATTGCAGCTGGTGCCTTTGAAGAATTCTTCGACGGGGTGCCGTCGGCTGATACCTTCGGGCTTGAAATCCAAAGAAGGAGTCCCCCGGCCGAGACGAGTGGGGTGTCGGCTGGTATCAAATTGACCGACAAATTCCCCGCTCCGAGCTCAAACCCTGATCAGAAGAGGGTGATAACCTTCACCGTCCCCGAGGATATCCGAGCACTAGGCGCACCGGTAGGCATGGCTAGCTATCTCCACTGCTTGGTGACTGATGAATACTAAGCCGCAATGAATGCAATGGATTGGGCTTGCTTGTTCAATGAAGCTCAACAGGCATCGAATAGGGTATGCTTTCTTGTTTGTTTTAAATTACGCTCAATGTCTTGATTCTAAGTCCGTACTGACAGTTTTTAATTCATATTTCCCACATCTTCGGTGCTTTATCATGAAATGTTCCTTCGAATCAAAGAAGGAATGACACAAGAAAAGGCTCAACGTCAGCGGCTCGAAAGTCAGATATCGAGCCTCCGGGCCGAGCTAGATTTTGTAAGGAGAGAGCATATCAACGATGTTGACCAGCTGGGGCAAATGACTAACCGATTGGACCGACTCCGATTTGAACTGCACGAGGTCAAAGCTGAAACGAGCGGGTGGAGAACCATGGTCAAGACTTTAACTTAGGAGAAAGAGGCTCTCCAAACTCGATTAGAGAACAGGCCTCGGAGGCGCAGGAGAGAATCGGAGCTCTGATTAAGAACAATGAATCCCAACAGCTCTAAGTTGAGTCACTTACTCAAGATTGGGTGATTCTGGTCAACCAGCTGCAGGAAGCAAAATCGGAGATTGCTACCACCAAGGCTAATGCTGAAGACTTGATAGCTCAGTACAGAGCCGATGCCGAGGTCGCCAAAGAGCAATCGAAGACGCTGGTTGAACACACTAAGTTCCAAACTCGCCTTTCCGTTCTTGAGGAGCTTCAAGCCCGTGGTTTCGATCTGTCTTCCGAAATTGCTGAGGCAACAAAGGTTGAGGCTGATATGAGGAAGCAAACCTTTCCCGAGGAAGATGAAGATGGCTCGGACTGACGTTGTATCGATATTTTGTAGCCCGAATATGTAAAAAATTTCATCATATGTATAAACATCTTTTATTACATTTCAATTTTGTTCCTTGACTTTCATGTCTTGCCATCTCCTGCCTTAGCTAGGATTATAAGTTGCGAACGACTGAATTGGTTACTAATTAGTTCGGCCTTAGCCTTATTGCAAATTCAGAACGGGTTAAACGAGCTTTATTCGCTCTGTTTTCGACCATTAAGCTATGCTTTTTGGTATGCGAATCGGGATCATGCCTTAGCAAAAATTAGACCCCTTTCAATCTGATTCGGCCTTAGCCTTGTTTCGGATAGTCGAAGTCTTGCCCTTGCAAACTTCGATCAGTTCTGAGTTTTTAATTTAATTTGGCCTTGGCCTTTCATAAACCGGGATTGCCTAGATCAGTCTCAATTCCCTTCGAGTTTTGTTAACTCAACAAGGCCTTGGCCTGATCAGTCGATTTCGTGGTTTGCCTTATTAGGTCTTATCCCCCTTCGGATTTAATGTGCATCTTTTCTCAATGTCAATTATTGATAATGCGAAGATAATTGAAAAAGCCCTTGGGCTTAAGAATACAATGTAGGTGCCAAATGACTTTGTTAATATTCATGTGCTTGTACATCTTCATTTGACGGAGGGGGATCAGATCGATCTACTCGGGTACGGCTCTTCTGACCGTTTGACCCTTACATTAATTCCTAGAGATCTTTATGTAGCCCCCTCGAAATCGAAGTGAGTAGATGAAACATCACTAGAGTTTAACATAAGACTTGTGAGTTCCGATGAATGATTGATCTATGTTAGCACGACATACGGTTGCCTCATTAAAAACCTTGCCGTAAAACCCAATTTGGGACAAAACCGGTCGAAGGGAAAAAGAGTGCAACGCGTGCTATCAGTCCTAATACCTTGTGCTGACTTGCTTGATATCGTCCTATCTTGCATGTGTCAGTGCCGATAAATAAAATAAAAATAAAGTAAAAAGGCGAAGTAAGTTACCTTAACAATAGTATCGCTTCAAGTGGCCCACATTCCAATTATTTTCCAATTATTCGGTAGCAGCTTACCATCCATAGTCCCGAGCTTGTAAGATCCCTTCCCGGTGACCTTCAATACAACATAGGGACCTTCCAAGTTCGGTCCCAATTTTCCTTCGTTGGGGTCCCGGGTATTGGGCGTGATTCTCCTAAGTACCAAGTCCCTCGCACTGAAGTATCGGAGACGAGTTCTCTGATTATAGTACCTCTCGATTCTTTGTTTCTGAGCTGCCATTCGGACTAGAGCGGCTTCTCTTCTTTCATCTAAGAGTTCCAGAATAATACTCATAGCCTCCCGGTTAGATTCTTCGGTTACGTGTCGAAACCTGATGCTTGGTTCGCCTACCTCGACCGGTATCAATGCTTCGGTGCCATATACTAAGGAAAACGGGGTGGCTCCGGTATTGGTTTTTTCGATCGTTTGGTACGCCCATAAGACTTCGGGTAGCATTTCCCTCCATTTTCCTTTAGCGTCGTCTAGCCTTTTCTTCAGGTTTTGGATTATGGTTTTGTTGGTTGATTCTGCTTGACCGTTGCTACTGGGGTGATATGGAGTTGACAATATCCTCTTGATCTTGTTGTCTCCGAAGAACTTGGTTATCTTACTGCCAATGAATTGTTTTCCATTATCGCATACGATTTCTTAAGACATCCCGAATCGGCAGATGATATGGTCCCATATGAAGTCGATTACCTCTTTTTCCCTGACCTTCTCGTAAGCCTGTGCTTCCACCCATTTAGAAAAATAGTCAGTCATATAAAAAGGATAAATTGAGCTTTACCTGGTGCTCGAGGGAGGGGACCTACAATGTCCATCCCCCACTTCATAAATGGCCATGGCGATATGATTGAATGTAATGTTTTTGCAGGTTGGTGGATTATTGGTGCATGTCTTTGACATCCACTGCATTTGCGTACAAATTCCTTTGCATCCTTTTCCATGTCGTTCCAGTAATAGCCGACCCGAATCACCTTTCGAACTAACGAGTCGGAGCCGGAATGGTTGCCACAAGCTCCTTCGTGTATTTCTTTCAAGATATACTCGGTGTCTCCTGGTCCGAGACATATAGCTAGAGGTCCTCCGAAGGTCCTTTTGTATAGAGTTCCATCATCGGCCAGACAAAATCGGGCCGCCTTCGTGCGCAGTGCTCTCGATCTTTGGGATCGGATGGCAATTTACCAGAGCTGAGATACTCTATATACTTATTTCTCCAATCCCAGGTCAAGCTCGTTGAGTTGACCTCGGCATGACCTTCCTCCACCACCGACCTTAACAACTGCATGACTTTTTCGGAGTCAATTTCTTCGTCTTCGACCGATGAGCCTAAGTTGGCGAGGGCATCAACTTCGCTGTTTTGTTCACGAGGTATGTGTTGTAGGGTCCACTCCTTAAACTTGTGCAATGTGACCTGAAGTTTATCCACATACCTTTGCATACGTCCTTCCCTGACTTCGAACGTTCTATTCACTTGGTTGACAACAAGGAGGGAGTCGCACTTGGCCTCGATTACTTCTGCTCCAAGGTTCTTGGCCAATTCTAGACCTGCGATCATAGCCTCATATTCGGCCTCATTGTTAGTTAGTTTTATAGTCGTAATAGATTGTCTAATCGTGTTCCTGGTCGGGGGCTTGAGTACGATACCTAGCCCCGACCCCTTTGAATTTGAGGCACCGTCTGTGAACAGAGTCCACACTCCCGAAGGAATCCCCGGTTTAGCCATGAGTTCTTTCTCGACTTCGGGGATGAGCGACGGCGTGAAGTCGGCGACAAAATCGGCCAATACCTGAGATTTTATCGAGGTTCGAGGTTGATACTCGTATCGTACCCACTGATCTCAATGGCCCACTTGGCTAATCGACCCGACAACTCAGGTTTATGCATAACATTTCTAAGGGGGTAAGTTGTCACCACGCATATTGGGTGACATTGAAAATATGGTTTCAATTTCCTAGAGGCACTCAGTAAAGCGAGTGCTAATTTTTCTAAGTGTGGGTACCTAGTTTCGGCTTCTCCTAATGTTCTACTAACGTAATAAATGGGAAATTGCGTACCTTGTTCTTCTAGGACCAGGACCCCGCTCACTGCTATCTCCGATACAGCAAGGTAAAGGTATAGTTGTTCGCCTGTTTTCGGTGTATGTAGTAAAGGCGGGCTAGAAAGATACCTTTTTAGTTCCTCCAATGCATGTTGGCATTCCGGTCCCCATGAGAATTCGTTCTTCTTTTTCAGTAAATTGAAGAATCGATGACTCCTGTCCGACGATCTCGATATAAATCCCAAAGCTGCAATCCGGCCTGTCAATTTCTGTACGGCCTTGACGCTATCGACGACCGTTATGTCCTCGATGGCCTTAATTTTGTCTGGGTTGATTTCTATTCCCCAGTTCGAGACCATAAACCCAAGGAACTTCCCAGAGCTCACTCCGAACGCGCATTTCTCCGGATTCAATTTCATGTTGTATTTCTTCAGAACATCAAACATTTCCTGCAAATGACTTAAATGGTCCTCTGCTCGCAGGGACTTAACCAACATGTCATCGATATAAACTTCCATCGTTTTACCTAGTTGTTTTTCAAACATTTTATTTACCAAGCGTTGATATGTCGCCCCTGCATTCTTAAGCCCGAAAGGCATCACATTATAGCAATAAGTGCCATACTTAGTGATGAAGGATGTTTTTTCTTGGTCATCCTTATCCATTTGTATCTGGTTATACCTAGAATAGGCGTCGAGAAAACTAAGAGTCTCGTGGCCAGCAATAGCATCGATCATGTAATCGATGTTGGGCAAGGGGAAGGAGTCTTTGGGGCATGCTTTATTTAGGTCTTTATAATCTATACACATCCTAAGTTTGTTTCCCTTCTTAGGGACTACAACTACATTAGCCAACCATTCTGGGTACTTAACCTCCCGAATGGACCCTATATTTAAGAGTTTAGTTACCTCGTCCTTGATGAAGGCCTGCTTAACTTCGGACTGAGGTCTCCTTTTTTGTTTGATCGGCCGGAATTTCGGGTCGATACTCAGCTTGTGCGTTGCAATTTCCGGTGGTATGCCTGTCATGTCTAAATGGGACCAAGCAAAGGAATTTTCATTAGCTGAAAGGAAAGTAAGTAATTTGGACCTGAGCTCGGAGTTTAAACCCGAGCCCAAGTATACCTTTCGATCGGGTGCATTGCTGCGGATCAAAACTTGTTCGAGCTCCTCGACCGTCGACTTGGTTGCGTCGGACTCATCCGGAACAATAAACGATCGGGGTACCCCGTAACTATCTTCGTCGAGCTGATCTTGTTCACCCTCATTTGTTGAAGGCGGCTTCTCTGATTGCTATTTAGCCTTCTGTGGGGGAACGGTAGATTTCGGTGCCGCTTCTTCTACTGCGAACATTTCCCTCGCAGCATGCTGCTCCCCGTAGAAGGTGACGACTCCCTCGGCCGATGGAAACTTCAACATTTGATGTAAGGTTGAGGGTACGGCCTTGATATCATGTATCCAAGGTCTCCCGAGCAAGGCATTATATCTCATATCGCCTTCGATTAAGCAAATTTTTGTTGCCCTGATAGTCCCAGCGATATTCACCATCAGCGTTATTTCACCCTTGGTTGTTTTTGAAGCCATGTTGAACCCGTTGAGGACCCGGACCTCGGAGATAATCTAGTTTGACAGACCCAGTTGCTCAATGACCCAAGATCGAACTATGTTGGCTGAGCTCCCGGGGTTGGGTCGATAAGTACGCGCTTCACTCGGGTATCATGTACTAGCATCGATATCACCAGTGCATCATTATGAGGTTGTGTAAGACCTTCGATATCCTTGTCGCTAAAATACAAAGTTCCTTCTGTTGTATAGTCCCGAGTACGTTTTTCTCGGGTAATAGATATTTTGGTGCGTTTCAACACCGGTACTTGAGGCGCATCTGCTCCCCCGATTATCATGTTGATTGTGTGTCGCAGCTCTTCTTGATTTGCTGGTCTGTTCCTATTTTCGTAGTGGTTTTTTGCTCCGCTTAAAAATTCCCGAAGATGCCCGTTTTCGAGCAACCAGGCTATTTCTTCTCTCAGCTGCCGGCAATCTTCCGCTCTGTGCCCGTGAGTGCCATGATATTTGCATATAAGGTTGGGGTCTCTCTTGGCAGGGTCCGTTTGTAACGGCCTTGGCCATTTGGTGTCTTTGATGCGACCGATTGCTGAAACAAGAGTCGCCGAATCGACATTAAAATTATACTCGGATAATCGAGGTGCTTCTTGGCGGTTACTGGTTCTCTCGAAGTTATTTTTCGGCAACGGTCTCCTGTTCCTTTGGATGGGGTCGTTTCTGCTTTCCTGTCTCGGGGATTTGTGCCCCCTCGGGACAATCCTTCGATCTTCTGGGTATGGCCGGTGTCTATCTCGATTCGACCTTGGTTCTCGATAGTTATCCCTTAGATATCGATCAAAAGTTCTGATAGGGTAGGAAGAGCCTGATGGGACCCCGATCTGATCATCTTCTACCCTGATCTTCGACTGGTACCGATTGTGAATGTCTGCCCAAGTGATGGGTGGGTACTCAATCAAGCTCTGTTTGAGTTGCTGAGATGCCGCAGAACTTCTGGCATTGATCCCTTGAGTAAAGGCTTGCACGGCCCAATCATCTGTAACCGGTGGCAGGTCCATTCGCTCCATTTGAAAGCGAGACACGAACTCTCTTAGCATTTCGTTGTCACGTTGTCGAACTTTGAATAGATCTAATTTTCTTGTTTCAACCTTGATGGCGCCCGCATGGGCTTTGACGAAGGTATCGGCGAGCATGGCAAAGGAATCAATGGAATTCGGTGGTAAGTTGTGATACCACGTCATTGCTCCCTTGGAGAGAGTCTCTCCAAATTTTTTCAGGAGGACGGACTCGATTTCATCGTCTTCGAGGTCGTTTCCTTTTATAGCACAGGTGTAAGCCGTCACATGCTCGTTTGGATCCGAAGTCCCATTATATTTAGGGATTTCGGGCATGCGAAACTTTTTCGGAATCGGTTTTGGAGCGGCGCTGGACGGGAAAGGTTTTTGCACAAACTTTTTCGAGTCCAAACCCTTCAACACCGGAGGGGCTCCCGGTATCTGGTCTACCCTTGAATTATACGTTTCAACCTTCTTGTCGTTTGCCTCGATTCTTTTTTCACCCGTCTCGACCCGTTTAGTCAACTCCTCGAGCATTTTGATAATCCCGGAGTTGATTCCTGAACCGTTCTCATCCGGTTGCGCTGTGGTCCGCTCATTTTGTTAGGCTACCCCTCGAGAAGAAATGGCTTCAGCTCCGCCCGGATTCCGATCGCGACTTTATAATTGGGCTATGGCCGCTTGCTGGGCTTGCAGCATATCAAATATTACTTTGAGGCTGATTTCATTTCCTCCACTATGTTGAATCCCTGAGTGATTTTCCCCCCGAACGCTGTTTGATGGGCCAGGGGTCTGATCAGCGTCGACTGCTATTTGGGAGTTGGCGTCGATCGGGACCTCGTTCCCGGGCATAATGTTGTTTTCGCCTTGGTGGTTAAACTCGTTGTTGACGGGGAGTGAGTGCGACATGACTGTGCTGTAATCTGAAAAACAGAAGATTCTACAAAGAGCAAGTGTAAAATAGTGTGTAACAGAGAATTGTATCAAAAAAAATTCACTAATATCCTTGGCCCCACGGTGGGCGCCAAACTGTTTACCCTTAAATCCGAGTAACAATTGAATTTGTTCGTAGTGCTAAGGATGTACGAATTGATTTGATACAATGTAAGATATAATGTAAAGCAATTGAATTTTAATAAGCAAAAGAACGATCAAACCGCTGTATTTGAATGGATTGCTAATAATGGAATGAAACACAATAAAGGATGATTGATATTGATAAATGACAGCTGAAATATTTAGTATTTTTCTCGTAATTGTTGTCTGTTACAATGAAGGTAGATACCCTTCTTATAGATAAAGGAAGACTCCTCAATATGGTAAAAACCTAATTACAAGATAAAATTCCTTTAATTACGGGGTGGAATATCTCTAAAATAATGGTTTAACGTCTGACGGTTGAGATCTTCACTCCCGCCGAGGTATCAGGAATCCACGAGATATCCGGTTGAAACTGATCTTTCGTTACAAGGTGTGCCTTCGCCGACCGATGCCGATTGCCTTATCTCGGCTGCTCCAGTATCGTACCCGTCTTGCTGACCCCGGATTGAAGCAACCCGGTCTTGCATTATGCCCCGGCCCGATCCTCCTTATGTGGTCGATTATATCTGACCCAATACAAACATATTGATCTAATATGTCAAAAGTCAAATTTAGTTAATCTTGCGATAATAAATTATTTGGTTGATATTTCAAGTTTTTTTTTAATCTTCTTATTTCAAAATGTTTTTAATCTTCTTTTTCTCCTTTCGTCTTCTCTCTCGGTATAAAATCGATTAAGAACAATTTGTGGAATCAAATAAATGATAAATTGTGTGTGCTTTTTTGGTTTTTTATATTAAAAAAGGCATTTAATATTATTCCTAATGAGGTTATTTTGATACATTTCTAAAAATAAAAATTCATCGATAAGAGTTGTAGTAATATACCTGAATTATAGTTTATTATTATGATTTGAACGGTAATTTTTTTAAATATGATATTGTTAATGTGAATTGTTAGTCGTTCACTATTTAAAACTATGACATCGCTTACGAAAAATTCTGTGTACGCCACTGCACTAATACATGATAATATTGAAGTTTATTTGCAGGCAGTGAAAGCGAGAGCGAGGATAAAGGAAGAGAAGGACATAGTAGAAGAGAGAGGCAGAGGCTAAGATGTAGCTTCATGAATCCAAGGCTAGGCATGCTGGGGAGAAGTTATAGAGTAGTTGTATATGGTAATTGTTAGCCCCTCGGCTTGATTGATCAAACATGGCATGAGGGTGACGAGGGATTTACATGATGGACCTCGGCACAGCCGTATGATGACTATGGCAACATATTGACAAGGCTGTCCGACATGGACATGTGTTGATGGGCATGGACTGTGGCACGACGGCATGTGGCTAAGGTGCGAGGGCATGACAAGACCATGGTTTTGGTGTGGCCACGGCAAGGCAAAGATAAGGGGGTAGCAGAAGCATAGCAAAGGCTAGAAAAACTAAGACAAGCTAAGGCAGGGCGTGACAAGACAGATGGGCGGGGGCAAGGCAGTGTCATGGGCGAGCTGGGCTAGCAGCAGTGGCAGACATGCGCGCAAAGGCATGCTGCACGAGGCCTTGGCGCGAAGACATGACAGAGTTGGCCTGTTGGCGCCAAAATTCGAAGGTTGCGCCCATGTGCCATGCACGTGCAACGCAGTTGGCCAGTTGGAGCAGTTTCCTGTTTTTCAGCATAGTGGCTATGTGGGGCTGTGAGAAGTTGTCTTGTTTGAAATTCGATATTTAAAATCTCTTGCAGTTGGGGATGTCAACTGCGAGGTTATAGATAACACAAGAGCCAAAAACGTTGCCTATATATTCTTATGCTAGGCATATTGTCAAGGAATTGGAAAACTTCTTGTGGGACTTGGAGCATTACTTCTCTATTGCTCATGTCCTAGAGAAGGACAAACTGACTATGGCGGTGCATTATTTCAAAGGAGATGCATGGTGTGGTGGCGTAAGAAAAATACAGATGATGAAAGTGCTGGCAGACCCAAGTTTGATACTTGGGAGAAACTTCGTGGCGTGTTGAGGGATAAGTTCTTGCCAAGCAACTCGTCTTGGGTTGCTAGGGATCACTTGAAGCGGTTGAGACAGACTGGTTCCATTGGGGACTATGTGAAAGATTTTTCATCTTTGTTGCTGGACATCCAAAACATGTCGAATGAGGATAAACTGCACAGTTTCATTTCTGGAATGCAAGGCTGGGCACAAAACGAAATTCGTTGGCAGAAAAGTTAAAGATCTGCCTAGTGCAATTGCGGCAGCAGATGCATTGGTGGATTTTCGCTCGACGGTTCTATCTTCTGATCCTACCTCTTCTTCTAAGTCAAATAAAAAGGAGAAGAGTAAGGACTGGAGGAAGAACAATCGAAATCAAGATGGAAATGACAAAGGCAAAGGCAAGATGGATGCTTCTTCATAAAAAGCAAATAGGCCAACAGGTGGTGAAAAGGTTTGCTGGACATGTCAAAAGCCTAGACATCATGCACGAAACTATCCAAATCAAGGGAAGATAAATGCTCTTCTTGTTGAAGAGGAGAAACAAGGAAAGGGACAAAAAGTTGCTGCGTACGTGAATCCGTTGCGGTTATTGAACACTTTGGCTTGTGTGACTGTGGCAGATGATGAAGAAAATGCTGCCAAGGAAGAAGTTGCATACGCGAATGCTACGGGGGATGATTTGGCTGATGCTTATTCCAACTAATATATGTGGATCTGAAAATGGGAAACAAGAGTGTCATGATAATGGTTGAAATCGGAGCCACGCACACCTTTGTTGCCTCTAGAATTGTTCAAGAGTATGGGCTACAAGTAACAAAGTGTCTGATGAAGATGAAGGCTGTGAACTCAAAGGCGCAACCTGGCTATGGGGTGGCCTAGATGTCTCCAAGATATTAGGTCATTAGTCTGGAAAGTTCAACATGACTGTTGTGCCATTGGACGACTTCAATGTGCTGTTGGAAATTGGTTTTCTGAAAAAGAACAAAGTCACTCATTTGGATGGACTTATGTACATGGGGAGACAAACCTCGAATTTGTGAAAGGTATTCGGCCCTACGAGGATGAAAGAAAGAACGTTTTTGATTTATGCCGTTGCATTTGAGAAAGGCTTGAAGAGGACTCGTTGAAGTCAAGCCAGATATGCAGATTGAGGTCCCGTATTATGTTGCAGATTTGCCGAAGGAATTCAAAGACGTGATACCTCCAGAATTTCCAAGAGAGTTACCACCAAGGAGGGAGATTGACCACAGGATTGAACTTATTCCTGGATCACTGCCGCCTGCACAGCCTCCTTACCGCATGTCGCCTATGGAACTGACTAAACTAAGAAAGCAATTGGCTGAGTTGCTTGATGCTGGGTTGATTCAACCATCGAAGGCTCCATATAGCGCTCCTGTTTGTTCCAAAAAAATAATAGGATGGTACGCTGCGGATATGTGTCGACTATAGGGCGCGGAAACAAGTTGACTATCAAAAACAAGTATCCGGTCCCTTTGATTCAAGATCTGCTGTACAGGCTTTCGAAGGCTAGTTACTTTACTAAGTTAGACCTAAGGTCAGGCTATTGGTAGGTCAGGATAGCTGAGGGGGATGCCCCTAAGACCACTTTTGTAATTAGATATGGTGGCTTTGAATTTCTTGTAATGCTGTTTGGGTTAACCAATGCCCCGGCAACTTTCTGTAATTTAATGAACAATGTTCTTTACGAGTATCTTGACGACTTTGTAGTTGTTTACTTAGACGACATAGTCACCTATAGTCGGACCCTTGAAGATCATTTGTCTCTCTTAAGGAAGGTGCTGGAAAGACTTAGAGCCTACCAACTCTATGTCAAGAGGAAAAGTGTGAATTTGCAAGTCGCGAGATAAAGTTTCTAGGCCATTTGATTAGTGAAAACCAAGTGCGGATAGACCCAAATAAGGTGCAAGCAATAGGTGATTGGCAAGCACCAAGCGGGATAAAGGAACTTAGAACATTTTTGGTCTTGGCAACTACCGGAAGTTCATTGCAGGCTATTCAAAAAAGGCTGCTCCTTTGATGGATTTGCTGAAAAAGAATGTCAAATGGGTTTGGTCGGATTCGTGTGACAAGGCTTTCAATGCATTGAAGAAGGCCATTGCATCCGAACCAATCTTGAAGCTGCCAGATTTTGATTTGCCATTTGAAGTACACACGGATGCTTTACATTATGCTGTTGGCGGTGTGCTGGTCCAGGAGGATCATCCGATTGCATTTGAAAGCAAAAAGTTGAACATTGTGGAGCAACGTTATTCTGCACATGAGAAAGAGATGGTTACAGTAATTCATTGCCTTCAAGTTTGGAGAGTCTACTTGCTGGGAGCGAAGTTTGTGGTGCGGACGGACAACGTGGCTAATACATTCTTCAAGACTCAATAGAAATTGAGTCCGAAGAAGGCCTGGTAGCAAGAGTTCTTGGCTGAATAAGACTTCATATGGGTGCAGGAACCTGGAAAACAAAATCAGGTTGTCGATGCACTTAGTCACAAAGAGGTATTTTCTGCAACTTATGCACTTACGCGAATTGAATCTGATTTTCTGGATACAATCAAGTTATGTGTTGTGAACGTTCCATTGTATGTGAAATTGATGGATCAAGTGAAAGACGGGACAATTAAACGCTATTGGATCGAGGACGATTTGCTGCACTTCAAAGGGAGGAGAATTGTGGTTCCTTAAGGTGCTGGATTGCGTCGTTCTCTTCTAAAGGAGACGCATGATACTCCTTATGCTGGTCATCTGGGTGTTGAAAGGATGTTTGCGTTGCTGTCTCGGAATTACTTTTGGCCGAAAATGGAAGATGATGTTGAGGCCTATGTGAAAACTTGGCTAGTTTGTCAATTTGACAAGACTGAACGGAAGAAGGAAGTTGATTTGCTGCAACCTCTACTGATTTCGGAGTATCCGTGGGCTTCTGTTTCTATGGAATTTATCAGCGAGCTTCCAAATGTTGATGGCAAAGCATCAATTATGGTGGTGGTAGACATATTCTCAAAGTATGAAATTTTTGTTACTGCCCCAACCGTTTATTCTTCCGAAGTAGCTCTGAATTATTCTACAAGCATGTTTTGAAACACTTTGGGGTTCCAAGGGATATTGTGAGTGATCGGGATGCGAGATTTACAAGCCTGTTATGGACTGCTGTTTTCAAATTCTTGGGGATTGATTTGAATTTCTCGACTACAAATCACCCACAAACTGATGGGCAGATCGAGTGTATCAATCATCTGCTTGAAGAGTACTTGAGGCATTATGTGACTGCTAATCGGAGGAATTGGGTTGAGTGACTGGACAGTGCGCAGTTTTGTTACAACTTGCACAGGTCTTCAGCAACTGAAATGAGTCCTTTGAAGATAGTTTTAGGACGACAGCCTGACACACCGTTGGAAGTCGCTCAAATAAAATCAGGGAGCAAGTGTCCTGCTGCCTATAGATATGCCCGCGACAAGCATGAGTTGCTGGCTGAGGTGCGAGACAACTTGAGAAGGGCGGCTAAGAAAATAAAAAGGAATGCTGACAGAAATCGGCGGCCTTTGGAGTTCAATGCTGGTGACAAGGTGTTGCTGAAACTTACTCCATATATTTGGGAGAAAATCAATAGCAAGACGCGTCATCGTGGGATGATCCCAAAGTATGATGGCCCATTTGAAGTTGTAAAGAAAGTGGGTGAAGTGGCTTACCGGCTGAATCTGCTGGAACGTCTCAAAATTCACATAACTTTTCATGTAAGTTTCCTGAAATGGTTCCATGAAGATGCTGAGGATCCGACAAGGGCGGCGCCAAAACGTGAACCAGTAGAGCGCAAGCAATTTGAGGAGACTGTTGAGAAGATTTTGGATCACCGTACATTGGGTCAAAGCAAGAAGAATAGGCGGACAGAGTTCCTGGTTCAATGGACGGGAAAGCAGGAGTGTGATGCAACTTGGGAGAAAGGATCGTCTCTATGGCAATTTCAGGATCAAACCAAGGCGTACTTGGATTCTACCTCGTCGAGGGCGACGAGCTCATCTGGTAGGGGAAGTTTGTTAGCCCCTCGGCTTGATTGATCGAACGTGGCATGGGCATGATGAGGGATTTACATGATGGACCTCGGTACGGCCCTATGATGACTATGGCATCATGTTGACAAAGCTGTCCGACATGGACAGGTGTTGATGGGCATGGATTGTGGCATGACAGCATGTGGCTAAGGTGACAAGGCATGAAAAGACCATGGCATTGGCGTGGCCATGGCAACGCAAAGACAACAGGCAGCAGAAGCATAGCAAAGGCTGGCAAAACTCAGGCAAGCTAAGGCAGGGTGTGACAAGGTAGATGGGCGCGGGCAAGGCAGTGTCATGGGCGAGCTGGACTAGCGGCAGTGGCAGACATGCGCGCAAAGGCATGCTGCACGAGGGCTTGGGGCAAAGACATGATAGAGTTGGCCTGTTGGCGCCAAAATTCGAAGGCTGCGCTCATGTGCCACGCACATATAGGGCAGTTGGCCAGTTGGAGCAGTTTCCTATATGTGGGGCTTGATTCGCTCAAATTACACCTTAATAATAGTGTAAGCGATCGATGTCAAATATAGTAACCCAACAAGGTTGGGGTCGAATCCCATAGGGAATAGGCGTGAAACTATTGTCCAATTAATGTAATACTTTACTAAGTCGTAATTCTATCAAGTACGCCAAATAGAATAAAGAAGTGTTGAATATATAAGGAAAGCGAAAATTGAAAACTAATTTGTTCAAGTGTGAATGTGAAAGATATGAATTTAAGAGACCAAGGTTGTGCCCCCTTTAATGTAGTAGAGTGTTCTTGCTATTAATATTGAATACCTTTCTTGATATGCAATTGGTGTTTAATTTACTACCCAATATTTTCCAATATTTGGATTATGTATCCTCTTACGATTCTCCCGAAGAACAACCAATTAACCGCCAAATTAAAACCTACTTATTCCTAAGTGATTTCGTTAAACAAGGTTTAAAGCCTTGAATTTTTGTTATTTATTTCTACCAAACTCTATCTCACTTTCCCAAGATAAGTTAGAGTCAATTGGCATTCGTTAATGTTTGCAACCACTAACGATTAATTGAAGAACAAGAAATAAATAAATATCAAGATTCCTTTGGAATTGGATTCAATATCAAAATCTCAACACATTCTACCCATCTAGGGTTCACAACCTTAGTGTTTGAGTTTAGCTACACATACTGATAATTAAAGAACAAGGAAGAGTAATTGATATCATCTTACAAAAATAGAAGGTTTTCAATCACCAAAAGCTTCTAAGAATTCAAAAATACTCAAGTGCCGTACTTTGTACTCTAAGTTCTGACAAGAATACCTTCACAAAACCCTATAAAACCTATTTATAGAGGCCCAAAACCCGAGGGGAATGTCGGTCAGCTTTGCCCTAGTTGAAATAATGCGGACCGCATTTCTGTCGCAGAACAGAAATATGGTTCGCAAATCATCATCATCCGTCGCAAATCCCACCAGACAGTTTTGCTCTCGTCGCATCTTGGTTTGCGGTTCGCATGTTAAATATGCGATCGCAGAATGCGATCGCATTCTGCACACTGATTTTCACTCAGAACTCTGTTCATGTTTGCGATTTCACCAGGCCAATTCGCAGTTCGCATTCCTGTTTTGCGGTCGCATTTGCGACTGCATTCTCGACCTGAAGATTGGCCTAAAGTTCTGTCTTCATCTGCGATCTACTTGTAGAATATGCGATTCGCATGTCTGTTCTACGACCGCATATTTACATATGCGATGCTCTTAACCTCTTTTCTTGTCTTCAGCTAACTTTTTGAACTCTTTTCTGTTCTTCTGGGTCTTGACACTTGTTATTCTGCAAATACACTAAAATTACATAAGTATCATGAGAATTTGCAAGTAAAATAAGTTAAACTTTAAGCAAATAGTATCAAAATGTGCCGAAATTACCCGGCACATCAGGGCTGTGGGAAGTTATCTTGTTTGAAATTCGAAATTTAAAATCTCTTGTAGTTGGGGATGTCAACTGTTAAGTTTTAGATAAGGCTGGAGCCAAAAACGTTGCCTATATATTCTTAGGCTAGGCAGATTGTCAAGGCAGAGTGTTGGCTGCCTTTGGCTCTTTTTTTTAAGGATGTTTTTATGTGCTTCTTTGTGGCACGAGTTTAAATACAAAGTTGGAAAGAAATTACTGTAATTGTGTGCCTTGTCTCATTTCTATATGCTGTCATAATCTAAGTGTTAGGCCAAAATGTGAGGGAAAAAGAAAGAGGACTGAGTCATTGTTGTGTGACTGCCGTGTCTTTGGTACTACTATTATTTTACACGATCCAGGAACTTTCATAACGTTGGCGTGATTCAGTTTGAGCAACAGATCCTAACGTGAGATATTTTCGTAATGAAAATAGAGTGGAAACATGAGTTGATCCATAATGGGTATTAGATTGAAGTTCTCTTAAAGAAGACCGCCAACTCCTATCCCGAAGATACAAAGCGCCCGGTCCTGTTCTCTTGTGTCGAAGTGTAGTGTAGTGTTGTGAGGTTTTGCCTCACAAAAAGAGTGAGAAATTGGGAGAAAAAAAACGAAGAATTTCTAATCTAAAAATAAAAAGAGATTTTTTTTTCCCCAACGACAAAGGAACTTACGGGCGGGGCAATGGATGGATTGTGCGCATGTCCAGGAAATTCATTTTGTACAGATGGGACCTACATCTATCTGGGTCAAGTTCGACTCATTTTATCACCTTGATGTTTCCTCGAATAGAGGTCGAAATGTAAAAGGTAATAATCCAAATTGGTTAAAATGCCTCCATATTTAATTTCAGTTTTATCTTATTGTTTTCCTTGTTTTGAGATAGCTACATTTGTGGCTTTGTATATTAGCCCTCTCCGCGCTCATTATTAATATTCTAATAGGACGCAACTGTTTAGTATGCTTTAGTGGTTTATTGTTCGACTCTATATTTTTATTTGTTTGATTTCGTTCCTTTTTATCCTTTTTGGTGTTTGAATGCGATGAATTCCTTTTTCCTCCTCCTCTTTGAAGGGTGTCAGTTACATCTTTGACCGAAAAAGACTTTGAGGCTTTCGTGAAGCCCAAGAATTTCTTATATAGCTGGAGAAGAGAGGGTCTCGATAGAAAGACACACAAGCTTTGGAATATTATTGAAAATTTAACCTGATTAGCGCTTTACTCAAACGCTTAAATTGAAAATGGTCGATATAGGTATAATTTATGTATCATATATGTATAGTTATATATAATCAGTGTATAATTTATTTATATTTAATAAGACAAATAAATAATAAATTCGACTGACTAATTGTGTAAAAATCCTAACACTATTGTCATGGTCATTTGGTGGATAATTTAGACCGAGAGAAATAATAAAATCTTTGAAGGCAAACTTAGCAACATACAAAGTATGAAACACAAATGTGTTCTTTGCTAGCTTTTTGCTGCAACATGGACTTTGTAAATGATGTAGATTCCATGTTAGAAATGATAGAGGCTTTGCACACTTTGTAATTTTTAACCCATTGTCTTAGAGTTGTATATACATTTATAAAATATCATTAATTAACAAAAAATTACTGATAAGTTGGAGGAAATTGATTCCATTTGAGAGAAGCTAAAAATTCAAGTTCAAATATTTTATTAGATCTAGCTAGTTTAGTGGTATAACTATAAGATGACAACTTTCCAAGTCAACCTATTGATAAATTCTGTTAGTTTGATGATTAAGCTCTTCAAATTTCTTGTGTGGTTAATTTATAGCTCTATTTGTGGTGGATTCTTTTTAGGTTATGAGGTGTATGAATCGATATGTTATGAACAAATTTATGAGTAATTTAGTTTTGCATTTGAGTATATGACTAATTTTGTGTCTGGATAGTTGAAAGATTGCGGTTAAAGTGGAGGTTTTGGTTGAAATTTAGATGAGGGCATTTGTGGCCAATGTATGTTTGTTTTGTTTTAGTTGGATTCATTATCAGGCTTCATATTGACATCTTGATGAGAGGGGGGTTAAAATGAGGGTGTGTTGTAATTAGATGGGTTAGGAAGATTTCATTGAAATGGGGTGGGTGTTTGAAATTGACTCCGTATTTTATAAGCTGGGACCGGACTTTTTACCTGTGTAAGGGGAAAATATAGCTTAATGTACAATTAATGGTAGGCCCATAAATCTTAAAAAAGTTTAATGAATGGTAAATATGACATATTTTTAAGAGTAGAATATGTTATTTTCGTAAAAGTTATTCTTTCTTACATTGGTAGAAACTTAAATTGAGTATTTTTAAGTTGTAATAGAGTGATTTAGGAGTTGTTTGAAGAAAATCGATAACTTAAAATCTCTTAATGAAACGCTGCTACAATTGAAATAATGCAACGGTTACAACTATTGGAATAATAATAATAATAATAATAATAATAATAATAATAATAATAATAATAATAATAATAGTTAAACTTGCAAAAGTGCAACATCAATAGCCATCATAACTGACCACCAACATGAGGCAACATCAACAACTTATCTTGTGTTCTTTGGTGGAGGGGTTGAAGCAACTTTTGACACAGAGGGAAATTAGGTATTTGGGGCGGGAAGAAGTTTGGTTTTGGGTTGTGGTTAAAGTAAAGAAAATGAGAGAACACAAAAGAATGGCACATTGGTATGCGTATAGAAGAAGGCGCCATCATTATTAATTACCATGAAACAATAGTGGATTTGTGTGCTGTTGCAAAGAGAAAATGAAATTTGTGAAGAATACACAAAATGGTGAGGATATAAATTACATGCAAACTTGGGGCAGCTATGAAATTGAGTCTTGCTTGCCAACTCAAAGAGCATACATACATCCAATAGGAAAGAGTATAAAGTCTTCTTCCTTCTCTTTCACTTTGAGAAACGGTGGGTTTATGCAAGTTATTTTACATTGATGTTAGTCTCATGAATAAATTGCATGTTTCTTAATGAATTTGTCTTGATTGTCTGGGCTTGATATGTGTTTGTATTTTGGTGTGAATGTCTTAAATAACATGGTTGTGCAGTCAAAAAAAAAAGTGTATTATTTTTCATTTTTAAAACATAGATTATGAGAAACAAGTACACATTCCTAAAGTGACAACAATATAATATTTTCCTATGAACAAAAAACTTAGTTTGGACATATAAAAGATACACATCAATGCTACCAATTTTAACTTTTACAAGATCAAATTTGTGATGACACGATAGGTTATTTTGAGTTTTAGCCTTTATTCCTGTATTCCGAGACCTCGATTAGCTCCATTTAGCATTCTTCAATTTGCGTGCGCAGTTTGTGTCTTGTTCCGGAAAGTCTTTATGTGAAAAAATTAAAGAAAATGTGAATTTTTGCCTTATGATTTGAGTTGACTACGATCAACATTTTGTGTAAACGGACCCGGGTCAGTATGTTCACGGTCCCGATGGGTCCGTATCGTAATTTAGGACTTGGCATATGTCCAGAATTAAATTCAAAATTCCCTAACTTGATTTAACGTGATTTGATGAAGACTAGTATTTTAAAGGTTTAAAGAATTCTGAAGTTTGACCGTAGGTTGACTTTAAAGCTACCGGGTTCGGATGTCAGTTCTGGGACTTGGTATAGGTTTATTTTACTATTATTGACTTGTCTGCAAAATTTGGTTCAAAACGGAGTTGATTTGACATGGTATGGACACTCGATTGTAAATTTCAAAGTTCTTAAGTTTTTTTAAAAATTTCATGCATTTTGATGTATGATTCGTAGTTCTAGGTGTTATTTTGGTGTGTTGATCGCGAGAGCGTGTTAGTATGATGTTATTACACTTGTGTGCATGTTTGATTTGGAGCTCGAGAGGCTTGAGTGAGTTTCAGACGTGTTTCGGATGAGTTCGGTTGAGGTTGGAATAGCTGGTGCATCTTCTATTGTTGGTGGTTCTGCTGCAGATCTCGCATTTGCGAGATTTGGCTCGCAATTGAGAGCCTCTCTTTTGCGAACAAGTGTTCGCATTTGCGAGCATGAGCTGGACTGGGTATCCTCGCAATTGCGAGGAGGATGTTCGCATTTGCGAACTATCAGAGGTCGCATTTGTGATCTTAGAGTCGCATTTGCGACTCGGTGTGTTCTTGAGTTATCTTTGCATTTGCGAAGGAATGGTCCACATTTGCGAAGGTTGGGAGTTCGCATTTGCGAGCCAAATGTCGCATTTGCGATTTCTATGGCTCTAAGGCAGGGTTCACATTTGCGACCCTTGTCTTGCATTTGCGATTTTCACAATTGCGAACATGACTTCGCAATTGCGACATCTGCAACTGGGTAAAAGAGGGGAAAATGGGACTTAACTCATTTCTCACCATTTCTTAACCCTAAACACTATAAAGGCGATTTCCCAAAGAGGCTTCTCTTTCCAAATTCATTGGTAAGTGACTTTAATTCATTTCCTTTCAATTACCCATTACATTTCATGAGATTTCAACATTAAATTTTAGGATTTCCATGGTAGAAATTAGGGATTTGGATAGGATTGTGGATTTTCGTAAAATTGAGATTTAGACATCGAATTGAAGTTGGATTTCGAAACAAATCACATAACCGGGCTCGGATGTGAATGGGTAATCGGGTTTTGGTCCGAACCTCGGGTTTTGACCAAGCGGGCCCGGAGTTGACTTTTGTTGACTTTTTCCAAAATAATTAAAGATTTAATATTTTTCACTCGTAGATAGTTTCTAAAGCTTATTTTGAATTGTTTGAACGATATTCTGTTAGATTCGATTAATTTGGAGCCAAACTTTAGAGGTAAGGCCCCGGTTGAGCTTTGATTTGATTGCGGAGCGAGGTAAGTGTTGGATCTAACCTGAATTTGAGGGAATTAGGAATTGTTGAACTATGTGTTGTGTGGATTATGTGAGAAAACGGCATATATGCGAGGTGACGAGTGTATATACACCGTCAATATATTTGTTTCGATATTTTCTCATTATTTCATGAATTATCTTATTCCATGCCTTAATTGTTACATGCTTTATTTGATTTCTATGCCGTAATTGTTATTTATTATTTAATTATTCTTGTATTAGATTGTTCGTCCCTTCCATGGCTCCGTACTTATTTGCTACTTGCCTTAACTGTTTTACTTGCACACCTTAATTGTCACATACTTTACATGTCCTATTGTTTTTGTAATAGTTGTTGCATCCTTTGATTATTATATTTCACCCCATGTTTTCGTACGTGAAAGTACATCGTAAGTCAATTGATGTAAGCTCAGAAATGAGATCATCTTTGAAAGTACATAAAGTAAGTTAATAATGTTACTTCGGAGGTTACAAATATTAAAGATCATGGATAACAAGTACCAAGAGGGTTGGGAGGCTTAGAAGCTAAACGAATTGAAGAAAATAAGTTTCGTCGAAAGTCGACAATTTGGGAATGTTATAACGTATACTTTTGGGGTGAGACTAGGGTGCTTAACATAATAAGGAGGTTATGTTATGAGTTACTATGATAGTCATGTATTATGTTTTGAAGTCAAGCGAGTTGTGGAATAAAAATTGGCAAAGGTCATCACAAGTTACATTCATAAATGTGCTGAAAATTAGGTCAAATATAGCTAAGCTTTTCTCCGAATGTACTTTGAATTATGGGGTGATCCACCTATCACAAATTGAATATCTACAAGCCTAGTTTCTATCTCATTAAACCATTCATCGATACATCGAAATAGGGAGATATTCGAATTTTCGCAAGACTGCACAAGCAGCTCCATTGGGACCCACAAAGTCGATGTAAAACTCCAGCTTGTATATAATTCATTTCTAAGTCGTTTTAACTCATTTTTCTCGACCAAAACAGTTTCTAAACCCTCCTAGATTCTCCCCAAGGGTTCCCCCATGAACCTAGAGTGAATCCAAAGATAAACCACACAAGTTCGATGTAAAGAATATCGTGGTTACCGTTAACTCCCTTTCCTTCTCGTTGTGATGACTTAGGAAGTTACTTGGTGTTGAAGTGAGTTAAAGAATAGAAATTTCTTGGTATATTTGAGGTAAGTTTCATCTTCCATAACTTAATCTTAAGAATGTACAAGTGTTGGGTTGAATTTTGTTGGAGGATTCTTGAAGAAACTAGTAACTATGAAACTTGAACTTGAGCTATATTGTGTGGGCTATTTTTACATGTTTTAAAATACTAAATGGATTGTAAAGGTATGGATATCATGGTGAGGATGAGAAGAAGTGAAGATGAAGATCATTGTGCTAGAACATGTTGAATTGGAGCTATAAAAGACCCTATGAAGTTATGTACATAAGTTGTTCGATAAAATGACTAAATGAACTTCCCTATAGAATATGAAGTCGAAGTTGATACCAATCCTTTGTATGATATAGATTATCATCCATAAGAGGTGCGAGGACTTGTGTAATAGTTGTAACTTCGTTGATAAGATATGTTAAGATTATCCCTTCTTTTCTTTTGGCATGATTCATATGATACATCAAAACGAGCAAACACGCAACTTTCACAAATGACTCAATCTTAGAAGTACTTAGGTTACCTATGATATTGATTCCCCATATGTCCTATTATCATATCGTTTGTTCATGGGTCTCAGAAAATACATAAGTTGATAGAGTTTATTTGTGATATTAACCGAAGGCATATTGATTTTATGACATTCCGAGAGATCTTATTGACTTACTTCATTATGCATTGCATTCATTTATACATGTATATTGACTCATGAACAGATGGCATTATATACGCATATATTACATGTATATGGGGTATGGAAAAAGGTTATGGCGTTATACACGCACCACCACCTGATCAACTGTCATACGTTGATAATTTCACACACTAAGGCCAAGATGATATGATGGGATGCTATCATAGGCTTGATGATGTTATGTACGCATATACCTATGCATGATATGTCATTTATGTGCATATGCATGACATTATAAATGTTTCATGATTCACAGAGCTATTCAGACTTACAGGTTGAGTCCTTTACTCCATGTTTCTTTCATGTCTTTTATATACTAATTTTTATGCCTTACATACTCGGTACATTATTCGTACTGACGTCCCTTTTGCTGGGGACGCTGCATTTCATGACTGTAGGTCTTGATAGATAGCTGGTTAGACCTTCCTAGTAGATTGAGTCAAACATCAGCTTGGTTGGTAAGCTCCACTTCCTCGGAGTTACTTGGTCTAGACCCTGGAGTCCATTTCATATATACAGGTCTGATGGGTAGGTCGAGGTCCTGTCCCCTCCATGATACAGTTCAGTTATCTCTAGAGGCTTGTAGACGAGTCTTATATATTTTGTATATTAGTGTTGTGGCCTTGCTAGCCCTGTGTACATGTTAGTTTGGTATTGCTGGTTGTAGACATTCATGGTGGCCTCGTCGGCCTTGATTGGTATTGTCAGCTCACAAGTAAGCCTCATCGGCCTAAGTTGAGAGTTACCCCTTCAGAGTTCACAGTTATAGAGTGGTACGCTCGGGCCAAATATGGCACCGGGTGCCGGCCACGCCTCCTCAGATTTGGGGCGTGACATATTACGTGGTCCTTTACTGCCTTGCACTCTTACTTTTGATGTAGAAATTCTTGTCAATTGAGTTATTGGATTGTCTATGTTATCCGAAACTGATTGGGGATCGGGTCGCACGCCACTACAAAAATTGAAAGATGATGAATTAAAACGGTGGAATTGTATACGGATACTTGATGTTGATAAACATTGATATGGTGGGATCGAGTTGCGCGCTACAACCGATTGTATACGGATACTTGATATTATTAAATAATGATATGGTGAGATCGGTTTGCGAGCCGCAACGGATTGTATACGTGGCACTTGATATTGATAAAGAATGATATGGTGGGATGCGCGCAACAGATTGTGTGTGTTGTATTTGTTGTTGTTGTTGTGTTGGTTTCAGCATTTTTTTATGAGATTATGACACTTGTTATTATGGGCTTTCCGATAGTTAGGTTCGAGTTCATTTCCAAAATTTTATTGCTTTATTTTCATTTCCCGCTTTTCCTTCCCTGCTATTATTATTACTGCGTACAAGTTATTGTAAGTGGCCCGCTTTAGCCTCATCACTACTTCGTCGAGGTTAGGCTCGGCACTTACGGAGTATATGGGGTCGGTTGTACTCATACTACACTCTACACTTCTTGTGCAGATACCAGAGTGGGTCCTAGAGGTGTTCAGTAGCTTTTGCTCGGATTCAGTCGCTGACGGAGAATTGAGGTACAACTGCACGACGTCTGCAGCCGTGAAGCCCCCTTCCCTCCTATCTTTACTATTTTTCTGAGTTTCAAAATAGTGTATTTTATTCAGACCATGTTTGTAACACTCTAGATGTTTATGTACTCATGACACCAGCTTCTTGCCTATGTTTAGACTTCGTTGTTCAGTATTATTTTACTATACTTCAGACTCATATCGTTTTCATTGTTAATATCTTGTTATAAATTGTTAAAATCAGTAAATTTTCTGTTTCACGTCGGCTTGCCTAGCAAGTAGATGTTTAGGCGCCATCATGACCCGAGGATGGGATTCCGGATTGTGACAAAGTTAGTACACATCAATTGGAAAGAAAAACTCAAAATGAAATTGAATATTTATTTCTAAAATGAGCAGAGATTACGTTGAAAAATCTTCACATGAACTTAAAAGAGTGGGCCACCTAATGCCTCTATTGGTTTTGTATTTTTTACAAACTTGTTTTTAGTTTTATGACCCTATCTCTTTTTTTACACATGGGATATTTACTTTTATACGTAAGAGATCTATCTTTTACACATAAGAGATCTAAAAGGATTATTTTCTTAAATTATAAATTATAAAGAAACATGATGTACAAATAGGACCCTTTTAAGGCATGGGGTTTTAATATAATGATACAATTTTTTTCTCTTTGCTATGTTCTTCGATACCTCTTTGTGGTGGTGTCTTTGGATCTATAAGTTTATGGATGGAAGTCTTTGGGATGATATAAGATGATATGAGGAGTTATCGAGAGAAATGAACTATTTTTGAGATTTCGCAAAAGAAATAAGAGGAGAAAAATATGGAATGTTTTATTATCAGGTGGGAAATTAATTGTATATGGAGTTCTGCTGAGAAAGAGGAGTAAAGTGTAAGAAGTTAAGAAGAAGATAAGGGGAAAAACTGGAAAAGTATATTGTCTTGATCCTAATTGTTAAGTTATACCTTTTCTCCTGCCGCAATATTTTCCCTCTCTTTTCTTGGGAAGTTTGTTACCAGGAAAATTCAATACTATTTGTAAATAGATATAAGATTAACGGAAAACTAAAATAATATTTTAATCTTAAGGCCCTGCTTTTGAAAATATTGCTGCGTGTGGGCTAATTAGTAAATTTCATTTTTGTCTTTTAGGTTGCTTATTTGATTTGTAAAGATTGACTTTTTACTATAAAATTGTTCAAATAAATATTTAGTTAGATTTTAATTTTCCTTTATGATCGTGCAGAGCGCAAACAAATTTACTTGTTATAGTATGACTATAGTTGTGTTTCTTTCTTTAGGCAAAAACAGAAGGGGCGGAGATAAAAGTTTGCAGAAGTGCTCATCCAAATGTTAAGTCAATGGATCCAACAACTAATGACCATGAAAACCTAACATTTTGACAGTTAGTATCATGTATACAATGATAGTTTTCCAAGTAAAATTATGCTGCTCTATAAATGAAACTTCGCTTCCTCTTATCAGGACAGTTTCAAAAATAAAAATCAGAGACAAGAGGACATTGAGTGCCCAATAAATATCACCCCCGAGTAAACACAATACAGCTTAGTCCTTGAGAATGAAGCAGAGTACCTGTCTGCAGTAATCTGGCCAAACCCCATTCTCAAATACATCAAGTACACAGTATACGCCTTAAATCCACTCCAATCTGCCTTGATGTTCCACGCAATGTTGAATTCTACCAGCAGCTGAGAGTGCCTGGGTTGTTACTTTAGCAGGTTTTGTACTGTACTTCAGTTCGAACTTGGGATATCGCCTCTGATGCTCTTCTGCACTTGAAGGTGTATCCGTTAGGATTTCATCAAAGAACTCATCTGCAACATCTCCATCTTCATCTATCCTAAGACGCTTGGCATACCATCTCAATCCCTGAGCCCAGTGAAAAGAGAGATGATTAAAGATGCAAATTAGAAGCAACAAGTTATCCCAATTTCAGAACTACAAGAGCACAAAGAGGGGAGGTTTTCACCCATCAGGAAACTACTGTTCAGACTTGATAAACAAACAAATTTTTCTAGGTCTTGGAATCAGTAAAAGAAAAAAAGTTGTTATTCATCTACACCCCTGAAGAACAAAACACCGTTACTGCAGATGATTGCAAACTATCAGTGATGCTTGATGAGTTTTTCTCGAAAAATTAACAATTTATTACCACACAACCAACAAGTTGAAATTTGTTTGCAGTACCAAAAACCCAATGAAAGTCAAGGTCAACCACCCAAAAGTGTAAGACCAACAAAAAATGAGCTTAACATAAGGTGTTCTACCAGCAACAAAGGAAAAATAAAAACAAGAAATATAACAAAAATCTTCATCAAAGAAGAACCCACAGACAAGATAAACGGAGCTGTCATAAGCTTAATCTACAACATCTCAAGTGGAACTAACAATAAGGATGAAACCGCTTCTAGATAATCTCCACATCATTCCTGACCTAGAAAATCAACGTTTTCTCCAGGACCCCTGCCTTTTTTTTTGGAGACTGGTAACAATATATTAGAAAAAGAACTAAGGCTGTGCAAAACCATATCTCCAGGGGGGATAGATCAAAACTGACCCATCAAAGTTACAAAAAGCCTAACGTCAACCAAGGATTCTGTGTTCTCTACATGACTTTCTTTACACCAAAAATAAAATAAAAGAATACAATTCATCTTAATGTTCTAGAGGGGATTGTATCTGTCTTCAAAAACTCTTTAATTCCTTTCTTTCCATACTGTCCACCAAATGCAAGAGGTATCAACCTCCACCATGCCTTCTGTCTAACTAAACCTCCATTGTTATTCCAACACTCCAAAAGCTCCTCAATAGTTGCAGGCGTGGTCCATCTGGGGCGCACAATGTTAAGGAACAGTTGCCACAATTGCCTAGTGATAGGACAATGCAGGAACAGGTGGCTGTTTGTTTCCAGATCTCTGCCACATATAACTGAAATCCCCTTCTTTTCAGGTTTTAGAGTTACGCGTGCTTCTCTCGCTACCAGCCATAAGAAACAGGCCACCTTAAAGTTGGAGCTTTGACTATCCATATATTCTTCCATGGCCGTCTCTCTATGTACTGGCCTGTATTTAAAAGCACAAGATAGGCAGATTTGACAATGTAGCTCCCACTCTTGCATTTGTATCTTCATGATCAGTGAGACCATTGAAAACTTTCAAAGCTTTAAAGAAGTCAGCAATTCTCCCCATTTCCCAATCATTCAACCCTCTTCTGAAAGTGATATTCCAACTATGTTGTCCACAGGCTTCTTCCATTTTAATTTCAGGTATGGTGGCAATACCATAGAATTCTGGAAACACCTCTTTAAGTGGACCATGTCCTAATCAATAATCACTCCAAAATAAAGTCTTTCTTCCGTTACCCACCTATGCTAGTGTTAACTAGAAGAGAATTCCAAAATTGCCTGATAGATTTCCAAACACCAACCCGATATGGACTATTAACAGATCTTGTGCACCACTACTCAGTCTGGCCATACTTCACACTTATTACCTTTCTCCACAAAGCATTATCTCTTAGTTGTATCTCCACAGCCACTTTATAAGTAAACTTTGATTGTGTGCCTTGAGGTTCCTGAGTCCCAAATCCCTTGCCTTTTACGGGTGATAAATGAGTTCCAATTCACCGTGTTAGATGAAATCCCTCCTTAATGCATCAATTCTTTTCCTCACCTTAACTGATGTAGGGAACAGAGACATGACATAAGTTGGAAGAGCATCCAGCACGGTGTTCACCAAGATCACTCTGCTTCCCAAAGATAAATATTGACTTTCCAGCACCCCACTCCATATTTCTTGAGACTTGTTCTTGGAACTCAATGATAACCCCAGATTTGTAGTTGGCAAAAACCCCATCTGACAGCCAAGAATTGCAGCTAATACTTATATATTACCAACCATATTGACGGGAAACAAGTTACTCTTTCTCCGATTAACATGCAACCCAGACAGCTTCAAACTACTAAAATGAGCCTCAAGTATTTCATTTGCTCAGCATCACAAAATACCAATGAATCATCGGCATATAGTAAATGTATGATCTCCAAGCTGCTATCTTCCCTATTTGATACAGAAAAACCTCTTAGCCAAGCATTCCCCTGAGCAGTTTACAACATCTGACCCAAACTCCATAGCCATAAGGAACAGAAAATGTAACAGAGGGTCACCTTGTCTCAGACCTCTCTCTGATGCAAAAAAATCTTCTGGGGAACCATTCACAAGGGTAGAGAATCTAACAGTTCTTATGCAGAAGGAAACCACTGCTTTTATCTTTCTTATATTTTAAACAGTGACAAGTTAAATACTTAGGAATTGAGATTTAATAAGACATCCTCAGATACAAATACAATAAATCAATAAAAGGCATTCTGGTTTAAAGCCAAGCTTTCCACTGCATTGTAAAATGCCCACCAAGCAAAGATGTGATGTCACAAAAGGTAAATGGAAACAGTGATCTTACACAATCATCAAACTTCTGTTCAGTTAAAGACAGTGCCTAAACTGCCTCTAAAGAATAGAAATTTTCCCGTCATTAATGGCTTATAGTTTTCTTTACACTTCAAATTGCCTAGAAGCTACAAATTGTATAGGTTTAAGCAAACAGAGGGGTCTTTTAGGTGGTCATGTTGCACGAGTTAATTAATCGTGTTCCGAACCAAGAAAGTTATATTTCACAATTTCAAAGAAGAAATTTGGAACCTGTTCTCCTCCAATTTCAGGAGCTTCTGCATGAGTAACCCTGCTAAAGATTTTATTCTCTTGCCTACTGTAGATTTTTGAATTATTAGCTATTATGAAAAGTAAACAAGATATTCAATGAGAGGAAGTAAAAGAGGTCGAAACAAATATAGTGGTAAGAGGGACATAGAAGTCTTACGAGTAAGTTAAAATGGCAATGACATAATTTTACCTTCTCACTTCTCAGATGCTCCTCTTTTTTGTTATTCTCAAGAATCCTCACAAATACAAATGAGAGATTCATTATGGGCTGTAGAGACAAAACTCTTAGATACCTCCCCCTATATCAGAACCAGTTGCTTTTTGTCAGACAGACGAACAGTTCACTATATGCCAAGCAGAAGTGTATTACACTGGTATTTCAATTCTATTGGAAAGCTTAAATTCATGGTTAAGAAATTATATTTATGAAGGAAATTCGATCATTTTTTTTCTTTACAATATGAGACGGCGTTAATGTCAAGATGAACGTTAAAGGACCATTTCAAACCAGTTAGATGGGTATGGTTTCCCTATGCGATAAACAGAATCCTCCGCTGAAATGGATTGGACTCCTTTGATATTAAGCTACCTTTAAAGAAGATTTTATGAGTAAGATGCTAGAGACTTCCGTCGAGACAAAAAAATAAGAGTTAATTGGTTCGAATCATCCTACGAGAGGTGAGTGAAGTTGTAAAGTACGGAAAATCAAGCTTCGTGTAAAGTTAAAGTGTCTATACCTCTTTCTTTTCTATCTTCGAAGATGACGTGCCTAACATTATTTTAAGTGAGGGAGAATGTCATAACCCAAAATGAATGAGGGTAATTACGTTATTTTAAGACAGAAAAACTGAAAGGGGTTATGGGACGTGGCCCCCAAGAGTTGAAAGAATAGGAAAATTTAAAGAATTGACAAGTTTCAATAAACTAGTAACAAAACATGGAGAAAAGAAATAACTGAAGTTTTGCTTTACAATTTATACAGTAGCACAACATGGAGATTTTGAGTGATCCAAGGAATCCCTTTGTGAAGAAACAATGTAATTGACTTTGATATCATACAGGGCAACGAGATGGGGAAAAGCTTAGGGGTTTCGACGTTAGCAACAGTAAAGTCCAAGGTTTTTCAGTCCAAGTTATTAAGGTGCGAATACACAATTAAGGTGAGTATTTCATGGTAGTTTTCCGTACATTTTTTTCATGGATTTACTAGTATCAACCTTTATATACCTTAAAAGCTTTAGATTTCTTCAAAATCCATCAAGAACATCAAGGAGGTGAATTTCTGGGGTTTACTTCAAAAGGTAATTTTCACCCTTTACACTTGACGAATTAAATCTTTTTATGATTAAATACATCTATTGAGAGTTATATTAGAGAAACGTGAGGACCCTAGTTGCTGGCATTACATTGTTGTTGCAACTTTAAGGGAATTAAATTCAATGATTCAATTATCTAACACATGATCAAGGGGATATATGTAGAGTCTTAAGAGGGCAAATAACGTAATGACCTCAACAAGTCAAGTGGAAAAATAGTGCAATTGGGTCAAGCCCTTAAGATACCATCAAGGGCGTAAAGTGCTGGTGGAGGAGACAATTAAATTTCAGCAGAAGTTTTCTAGAGTTGATTAGGTATTTAAATAGAAAATTTAATTTGTTGGCGAATCTCACTTTAGTCTTAAAGGATGCTAGGGTCTCAGTTAGTGATTCAAAAAGGACTTCTTGAGATTTTGGGAACGAAAGCTTTACTAGCTTGTATTTTCATATAACACGCAACTGAGTATATAATCTGATTTCTATGTGCTTAGGAATCAGTTGCATGAAAGAGATTTTTGATTCACAAATCATAGCACGAAATAACAAAACCATTGTAGCATCCAATTGTAGCGAAGAAGAAGAGTTTACAACGAAGACAGTGAATGCACGGGATGGCTTGATAGATGTGAGAAGTCAAGATTAAACTTGGTAGCTTCTAGGTAAGTTTTAAGGTTCTCTCTCCTAATAAGGAATTCCATTAGCACCCACGTGCTATATGTATTCGATGAAATTCCTAAGCCATGTCTTCTTGCTCTAGAACTCAGTTCACACCATTCTTAATCTGTATGACTTTATATGAAAATGTGACAGTATTGTATACTTGTGTGTATCACCACTTGTTGTGATGATTCTGTTTGTGATATTTACATTCATTTTAGCATTCAGTTTAAGCATTCATTCATGCATTAATATTATAACATTCAAACGGGAGAGTTAGCCGACATCCCTTTGCGTGAGTGCTATAAGGGCTAGGGTTAGCAACCCCACGCTCGTACGTGCTATTTGTTTGTTGGGGAGATAGGCTGACACTCCCCCGTGTGTGTTGCCGGATCTCGCGTATGCAGGGCCATTATGTGCAATTATTTTTTTATTGGAAAAATAACTTAGTTTTCAACTTTAATTTTAGTTATCAATTATAGACTCAGTTTCCAAGTTCAATTTTAGTTATCAGTCCATAGTTCAACTTATAGTTTCAGTTTTCAGCTCATTACCTGTTTACAGATTTTAAATGATTTACATGATATCATGTACCTGCTTACTTTCATATTACGATTTTTCCGAGAAGGTCTCGCTCCACCTTTTTTTAGGAGGTGGCCTGTGAGACTTACTGGTATTCATTGGTGGTACTTAGCTCGTTAGGACCTGCCACGTCGTGTGGCGGGCAGTGTTATAAATAGCGAGCGCCTCAACGCTTATAGCGTGAGGCAAGAAGTAGGGCACTGTCGCCTTTTTTGATAGAGGCAAGGTGTTTCGAAAAAAGCGAGCGCTTCTCCCTGAAAGGCAAGAAGTATTGAGGGGCAGTGAAGCAGGAAAAGCAACGTTTTTCCTAAAGAAAAATTAAAAGATGAGGTCTTAAAAGCAAAAAAATGAGATCAAAACTTTAGGGTTTGCTTTTACTCCTCTTAGGCAGCAAAGAATGACCTTTTTTTCAACTCGGAAGCTCTTCTTCATCAAGGATCAAACTTAAGGTTTTCAGGTACCTTTTCGTCTCCTTTCTTCTTCTTCTTTTTACTTCTTCTTTTTTGTTCTACTTTCTTTTTCTTTCTTCTACTGTGCTTCAACATCAGTTTTCTTCTTCTCCTTACTTCTTTTTTTTTTTTTTCCGGTAGTGTCATTATTCATCTTTTTCAGGCAGTATCATCATTTCTGGAGCTCTTTTCTTCTATACTTTTTTCCTTCTTCTTCTTTCTTCTTTCTTTTCTTTCTCTTTTTCCGGCAGCAAATAATTTTTCGGTTGTTTCTCTGTTTTTGGAGTTCTTTTGCTCAGTTTTTTGCTTCCTCCAATAGCTACATTTTTCTTTTCTTTTCTAGTTTAAGTTTTAGTGTACAATTGATTGTATAATAACGTAATTATTTTAGCTTCTACAATCTACGTTTTGTTTTTGACTTGAAATATTTGCTAATATGTTATTGCTATTGAGTTTTTAGTTATTTATACATGCAAATTTAATATTCTTTTTTGTATTAATTGACGTTTCACTTCAAAAAGGTGAGCGCTTTGCTTCTCAGTGAAGGGGGCCCTCGTTGTTTTTTGTCGCCTCTCGCTCTCCAATACACTAGTGGCAGGTATTGAGATTGCAAGTGATGATACACATGGCAAGAGACAGGCTCCGTAGACTCTATAAGCCCCGTTGACTCTTCCCAGTGGTAACTGGATTTCTTTGAGCCGAGGGTCTCCCGGAAACAGCCTCTCTATTCCTTTGGGGTAGGGGTAAGGTCATCGTACATTCTACCCTCCCAGACCCCACTAGTGGGATTCTACTGGGTGGTTGTTGTTGTTGTATGTAATTATATTTGGCATACTATTATTCTTGGGGAATTATGTATTCAGGTTTAAATCTTTAGAGGCTCATGACTTGGTTCAGTGGGTTATAGTTCACAATTTAGCTGCGTTAGGATCATGTAACTCAGTTATTAGACAATTGATTTAATTCAATTTTGGTTATATCAGTTTCATTGCACTTAATCGTATCTATGATATCAAACTCAATGTTAGAAATACACTCAACACAGGCTAGTCAAGGTTTCGCTCGGGTAAAGTTGCCAGAGTACGATTAACCTCTTGATTTGAAATCACTGGTCATACACCCTGCCTTTTCCTTGGATTGGTTCTTGTTTGTACATTATTATTCTATATTCTATCAAACTCAGTCAATTAGAGTTAAGTGCCAATAATATCCCGCCTCAGTTTGGTGCGTGAGAAGAAGTGAAGCTCAAGCACGAGTCCGGTGAAATTTTTTGCAACTAAATTACCCTAGCTCAAAAGCCCTCAAGTCTAAGCTGGCAAACATATCCTAATTCACTAGTATACCCATGTATCAATGTCTTACAGAAATCCATGGCATGTACTCGAGCACTAAACCAACCACCAAGTGAAACTTGCATTAGCAAGTACCAAGTAGTAAATGCAAATTCTTCATAAATACCCTTGAGATAATTCAAACATCAAGGCTGAAGCAGCCTCCTCCCAGATAATCAAGGAGCAAATATGCTAAAAATGAAATGAAAAAAGCTTAGACATTTAGGTAATAGGCTGAAAACTTGTTTACAAATAGCCAACTTGATGTATAGTTGAAAGTCTCCACAAGATAGTTTCATTAACAAGCCTAAAAACTACATTGTTTAAAAAGCACTTCAGGTCTATCAGGTCTTTAAGTGTTAAGTGTAGTAAAAGTGTGGCTTTAGTAAAAACGGGCGCAGTGAAAAAATAAAATAAAAGTATATCTATAATGCAAGAAAAAAGTGAAAAAATTCTTAACAATTAATCTCTTTGTTGATTATATCTGTTGTCTAGTAACTATTCAAGATAGAACGCATGGTGACTAAGGCATGCGCATCAGTGTCTTGTCTACACTGAAGCGCAGCTTAAGCGAGATGAAGTGCCTTCCTTGAGCTTTTTTGAGCTTCAGGGCGTAAGCGCGCTTGAAATGAGGCAACACTAAGAAGTTCCTCAAATGAACTCATAAACTGGCATAAAAAAGGGAATTGTGAATGACAAGTTTATTTATTTAATTGTATGTGTGCAATTGAGGATATATTAAAATATGTCCTAGTACACTGTCTCTCTCCTCTCTCTCTCTCTCCCCCCCCCCCCCC
>MCJB01017696.1:0-28242 GCA_002018475.1 Nicotiana obtusifolia | reverse complement strand
AAAACCCAAAATGACTTTATGCTTCCTCTTATACTTGTATGGGACAAGCTTTCTCTATACAAAAATGAGACTCTATTTTTTCCTTATTACAACAATTATTATGCCTCAATCACAAACAAGTTGGTTCAGCTTTATGAATCTCCACCGACATGTTATTCCATAATTCCACTTAAACTCATTTCATGCCAAATATTATGCAAAGACAAATAAAAAGTATTAGAAGTTCTCTATATTTTCTAAAAATGTAAAAGCTTGTTCGGCCAAGCTTATAAAATAGCTTAATTTAAAAAGTACTTTTCAAAATAATACTTTCAGCGAGAAGCAGTTTATGTTTGGTTAATCAATTTGAAAAGCACTTTTGAGCAGTAATTAGTGTTTGGCGAAGCTTTTAAAAAGTACTTCTAAGTGTATTTTTCTCAAAGTGCTTTTAAAAAAAAAAAACTTTTGGTTAGAAGCTACTTCTTTTAGCTTCTCAAAACAGCATTTGCTTCTACTCTAAAGTACTTTATTCCTTCTAAAAGTTTGGCCAAACACCTTAATATTGGGGAAAAAAAAGCACTTTTGGCCCAAAAAAAAAAAAATTTCCTGCCCATTTTTTCTTACAGTTACATGTGTTGTCTATGCAGTATTTTTTTTTAAATTCCTCTTCACTTCAAAAAAGCGAGCGCTTCGCTTCTCGCTTCTCGCTTTAAGCGAAAAGGGGCTTGTCGCTTTTCCTCGCTTCACGCTCTTCACAACACTGGCGAGAACATTCAAGTAGCGCATAGAGCACAAACAATAAGAAGGTTGCTTGACATGATTTGGTCATGTTTTAGATCGATCTCAGATGCACCGGTCTATAATTGTGAAACCATAGTGAGTGAAGGTGCTAAAATAGTATGGAGTAGACCTAAAATCATACGGAAGGATTCGAAGGACCTACAATCTCCGGGAATCCATATAGATTTAGCGAAGGAGTGGTCTTATGTTGAAGTGCTCTATACAATAACGACAACATTGACTGCCTTACATTCCCCTTTCTTGGAGCTACCTTCAGATGCAATCTTCTAAAGTATATTTTAGAGGCAAAAGAAGGTAGTTTCCCTGGCAAAATACTCTAAATGTTAAACTGGCCTACTTCCATAGTACTGCACTACTCTCATAAGTCATAACTTTCTGCCAAGTGAAACCACTTCCATCTTATTTCAACAATTTGGATAGAAAGCATATACGGAATCTTCCGATGACAATCCGATCTAGCTAGGTGAAGTTCAAGCTCCTTTATCTTACTTATAGAAACTTCTGTGAGGGATGGATACCAAGCTAGATATGTATGGCTACACTTTCAGAGGTGGACTCATCTTTGCTTATATGTCAACAAAAGTTACTTTCAACATTTAACTGCAAAATAAGGAACTCCATATTCCCTCTACCGAAGAGATTATACAACTGGGCCCTCCATGACACCTCTAGCAAGCATCAATGGTAGTGCTACTTTGAGAATCTTGCCAACAGTCAATTTACAGAAACCGCTTCCCCTCTAACTCCATTATCTCTTTCCTAGCAGTCTAGCACCAACATTAGCACCTCCTCTTTACACAATTTTCGGCCACCTTGCACCTTCCACCAAATGGCTTATCTTATCTACATTTATGAGTTTGGGTCTGAATGGAGTTTAACAAGAAACAACACAAACCTCTACCTGTTTATATACATTGCTTCTTCAAGTTCAACTACTGCTTGCTACTTTTCATTTTGATAGGAGTAGGTGCTTGCAGCTTACTCTTTGTTCACTAAATGTGCCTTCCTTACCGCCCGGCCCCGATCTTTAATCTTAAATAAAGTGAAGTCAGCACACACACACAACCCAAAATTATCAAGTATAGGATCAATCAACAGCCCAAACACTAACCGCGCAAATGCAATCTTCTCTAATTGTGTACTTCAATGTGTGTAACAAACATAACAAACTCGTTAGGTGCACTGATAAATCGTGGTTAACAAGCACATCATTTCGAGATCTTAAATGGAGATAGCACTAACTCATTTACCACGTTTCAAAGGCATTCTTCAATTGGTTAGTAGAGTGAGTTTTTTAAATAAGAATACATACTCAGAACAATACAATTAGGATTTATGAGTCCGTTTAAAGCATATCAACAAAATCAAAGTCAAAATTACAATAAATGAATATAATCTCCGTTTAAATACCTGAATGGCACCGTCGCGTGAACTACAAGGAAAGAGGATAGGGCCGCATTGTGCTTTCTCAACCGGGACTTGAATTGGGACACTGAAACCCCTGCGTGGAACATTCTGAGCTTGAGCTGCCGCAGCTGCTGCTGCTATATTACCATCGGTTTTATCTTCTACATCTCTCGCTTCTTGTCCTTCTTCTCTTGAAAACCCTAGAAATCCAGCTAGTCTTCGCAATAATCCCATCCCTCTCTATAAGAATAGCGACATGCATTAGCGAGAAATACGGCGAAAACTACTTAAATGCAAACACCGTCGGGATTGGCGATTTTTGTGCGGCCAGAGATATTGACGGAACGACGATCTCGCCGGAGAAAATTGTAGTCTTGGCGGTGGACTGATGACTTGCGAAAGTCAAAAGTAGGGGTGATGACGTTACAAGTGCCGACCGGCGGAAAAAATGAAATACTACTTTTTTACCAAACATAAGCGGAAACATAGATTGTCCATAAAAACTTTTCTGTTTTTCGAAATTTTTTCAAAAGTGTATTTGTCCGTGGAATCTTACAAGCTTTTGAAAATTTTCAAAAATAAAATTTTCAAAAATCAAAAAATAATTTTAACTACTTTTCAAAATTTTCAAAAAAAAGTTTTTCCGCTCACAAAATTATAATATTTTTTCAAGTAAAATGCATGTCCAAAAATAATTTCAAATTTCAAATACTATTTATTAGCTTAACTCCAAATACTACTCTAATAAGATTGCCAATACTTAATATTTTTTTTAGTTTTTTGGAAGAGGAATTTTCATAAACCAGTATCATTTAGTGGCTATTAAATTTATATAGCTACCATATACATAATTACTTCCTATAACTTATGCAAATGAGTATAAACTTTTTAAAATCGCATTATTAAATATATTTGAGTTATGAATAAAATTTAAAAAATTCACGTTTATGAAACTAATTGATGTTAAACTCATTAAAGTCCAGCAATAAAATTGATCCATCATGTGTTATCTCATTCGTGTCATAATCCCTCATATGTCTATTTGTTCGAAATATTACAACGTTGAAGGCATTTATTCTGTGCAAATTCGACACATAAAAAGAATTTAAAAATGCAGACACATAAAAATACAATACGTAACATAGTATTTTTTGGTATGACAAAATATTTTTTGAAGAAATACACACACATATTTAATATTTAATTATTTTATTCTATTCAAGTTTCAATTATTTAACTGTACACTACTCTACTTTAATTTTTTGATTATAAATATTTATATTTGGTTGACTAATCTCCAACAATGAACGTTGGTATCCGTAACCTCTAAGGATTTCCTTTACGAGATTTGGTGTCGAAATTAATCTTTCAATGAAATAAGATTCATAGTCCTGCTCTTTTAGTTCGTAGCATCTCTTTCCAATACAGATTATTTTTTTAATAAGGAAAGAAATTATACAAGGTAACATTTTAATCGGTTTTAAAGTCCTAAATATTAGGATTTTCGGCATAATTCCAATAAAAAAAAAGTTAATAAATAAAATTCTCACTACCCAAATTTCAACCACGGAGTCATGATGGCGCCTAACATCCACTTGCTAGGCAAGCCAACGTTAGCTAAAGTGTTAACCAATATCAACAATTTAAAAGCATAACATTGATAATTTAACACTGAAATACTCTGAAATACACGTGATAAATGAAATCGTAACGTAGTCTAAACATATTCCAGAAATCCGGAATCACAAGTACATGAGCGAGTAGAATACTACAAATATGATCTGAAATGAAATACAACCGTCTGAAACTAGATGAACAGTAAAAAAACATGATAGAAAGGGACTTTAGGGCCTGCGAACACTGAGCAGCTCTACCTCAAGTCTCTGTAGAAGTCAAATCTGAGCAGTCTCCTCTACAGCCTGCTAGGACCAACACCGAGATCTGCACAAGAAGTGCAGAAGTGTAGTATGAGTACAACCGATCCAATGTACTTTGTAAGTGTCGAGCCTAACCTCGACGAAGTAGTGACGAGGCTATGACAAGACACTCACAATAAACATGTATGGGTAGCAAATAAAAGACAAGTATATAAAGAAAACTGATAAACTCATAACAACGAGACCCGAAGGTCAACAAACAGAGGGCCTCAGAAATAACATCCTCTCAGAATACTCATATCATAGTACCGGAATAGAACATTACTGTCACACCCCAAACATGGGGAAGCGTGGCAGGCACCCGGTGCCATACTCGGCTCGGGCATACCGTTCTATAACTGTGAATTCCGGATAGATAGCCCTAAACTTAGGCCGACGAAACCTACCTGCAAGTTGACAATACCAATCAAGGCTGACGAGGCCATATTTTGAATCATCTGAAAATAACGTCTCTCTCATCTGAGGGGTAAACCTACCCAAAAGATCATTTACATAGCCATGCAGGACGACGAGGCCGCCATGTACGCCTTCAACCAGCAATACCAAACTCAACATATACACAGGGCTGGCAAGGCCAGAATACTAATATACAAAATGTACAGGACTCGTCTACAAGTCTCTAGAGATAACTGAACTGAATCATGGTCGGGACAAGGCCTCGACCTACTCATCAAACTTAAATGGACTCCAAAGTCTAGACCTGGTACCTTCGGGTGAGTGGAGCTTACCAATCAGGCTGATGTTTGGCTCTGTCTATTGGGAAGGTCTATCCAGCTATCTATCAGGACCTGTAGGCATGAAATGCAGCGTCCCCAGAAAAGGGACGTCAGTACGAAATAATGTACCGAGTACGTAAGGTAATAGAATAACTGAAAGCTGAGACTGAAATGATAATAAAATAACTGAAAGTAACTGGGAGTCAAAGATGATATGAAGATATGCTTGCCTGCTGATACTAACTCAACTCTCTCAATATAGTAAGTAATTTGTCCGGCCCTATAAGGCTCGGTACGTAAAACTGCTCTGTCGTAGTAGGCTCGCTCATAGGCGCTCGACCATACTAGGCTCACTATCTCGACCATTTTGGGCTCGCTCATAGGCGCTCGGACACAGTAGGCTCGATATATAACTTACCATCTGACCGGAGATTGCCCAATAGGGGCCTGCCCACTTATTATAGCTCGATGGTGGTAAAAATACTGCAATTTTGATCAATAGGGGCCTGCCCACCGATTATAGCTCGATGGTGGTATATATATATATATATATATATATATATATATATATATATATATATATATATATATATNGGTATATTAAAAGCACATGAATTTTAAGCATTGTTTTTACATGAAATAATAACAAATATGAAAAAATCAAAGAAGCAACATACAATTAAAAAAAAAAAAAACCACGATTACCGACCACCACATTACGGGCTTGACACGTCACTACGCGTCGACCTCGAATGCGACATCCGTAAAACGTTTAGTTGCGATGCCGTCGTTCCATGCGGCGAGGTGCGATAGGCATGTCGCTAGGCTTTGCGGGCCCTCCGATTGCGATATTATCGTCGAGCGCGGCTTGTTGTTATTGGCCAATGCCTATGCCCGCGAAAAATACTTAAAATTCAAAAGAGGAATCGCGTAAAACGGAGAAACGAGCATAAAGTTATGTCGTTTTAAGGTTTTACATATTTGCACCTAAAAGGCAAGGAGGAAAGCTACTAAGAGAATTTAGAGTGCAAGGAATGTCGGATGCGATCATACCAGCACAAACGCACCGGATCCCATCAGAACTCCGAAGCTAAGCGTGGTTGGACGAGAGTAGTACTAGTATGGGTGACCCCCTGGGAAGTCCTCGTGTTGCATCCCTCTTTTTGGCAAAATTTGTAACCAACCTTCTTTTAATATATCGATCGGTATATTAAAAGCACATGAATTTTAAGCATTGTTTTTACATGAAATAATAACAAATATGAAAAAATCAAAGAAGCAACATACAATTAAAAAAAAAAAAGAAAACACGATTACCGACCACTACATTACGGGCTTGACACGTCACTACGCGTCGACCTCGAAGGCGACATCCGTAAAACGTCTAGTTGCGATGCCGTCGTTCCATGCGGCAAGGTGCGATAGGCATGTCGCTAGGCCTTGCGGGCCCTCCGAGTGCGATATTATCGTCGAGCGCGGCTTGTTGTTATTGGCCAATGCCTATGCCCGCGAAAAATACTTAAAATTCAAAAGAGGAATCGCGTAAAACGGAGAAACGAGCGTAAAGTTATGTCGTTTTAAGGTTTTACACATTAGCACCTAAAGCGCAGGGAGGAAAGCTACTAAGAGAATTTAGAGTGCAAGGAATGTCGAATGCGATCATACCAGCACTAACGCACCGGATCCCATCAGAACTCCGAAGTTAAGCGTGCTTGGGCGAGAGTAGTACTAGGATGGGTGACCCCCTGGGAAATCCTCGTGTTGCATCCCTCTTTTTGGCAAAAATTGTAACCAACCTTCTTTAATATATCGATCGGTATATTAAAAGCACATAAATTTTAAGCATTGTTTTTACATGAAATAATAACAAATATGAAATAAATCAAAGAAGCAACATACAATTAAAAAAAAAAACCACGATTACCGACCACCACAGTACGGGCTTGACACGTCACTACGCGTTGGCCTCGAAGGCGACATCCGTAAAACGTCTAGTTGCGATGCCGTCGTTCCATGCGGTGAGGTGCGATAGGCATGTCGCTAGGCCTTGCGGGCCCTCCGATTGCGATATTATCGTCAAGCGCGGCTTGTTGTTATTGGCCAATGCCTATGCCCGCGAAAAATACTTAAAATTCAAAAGAGGAATCGCGTAAAACGGAGAAACGAGCGTAAAGTTATGTCGTTTTAAGGTTTTACACATTTGCACCTAAAGCGCAAGGAGGAAAGCTACTAAGAGAATTTAGAGTGCAAGGAATGTCGGATGCGATCATACCAGCACTAACGCACCGGATCCCATCAGAACTCCGAAGTTAAGCGTGCTTGGGCGAGAGTAGTACTAGGATGGGTGACCCCCTGGGAAGTCCTCGTGTTGCATCCCTCTTTTTGGCAAAATTTGTAACCAACCTTCTTTTAATATATCGATCGGTATATTAAAAGCACATGAATTTTAAGCATTGTTTTTACATGAAATAATAACAAATATGAAAAAATCAAAGAAGCAACATACAATTAAAAAAAAAAAAAAACCACGATTACCGACCACCACATTACGGGCTTGACACGTCACTACGCGTGGCCTCGAAGGCGACATCCGTAAAACGTCTAGTTGCGATGCCGCCGTTCCATCCGGCGAGGTGCGATAGGCATGTCGCTAGGCCTTGCGGGCCCTCCGATTGCGATATTATCGTCAAGCGCGGCTTGTTGTTATTGGCCAATCCTATGCCCGCGAGAAATACTTAAAATTCAAAAGAGGAATCGCGTAAAACGGAGAACGAGCGTAAAGTTATGTCGTTTTAAGGTTTTACACATTTGCACCTAAAGCGCAAGGTGGAAAGCTACTAAGAGAATTTAGAGTGCAAGGAATGTCGAATGCGATCATACCAGCACTAACGCACCAGATCCCATAAGAACTCCGAAGTCAAGCGTGCTTGGGCGAGAGTAGTATTAGGATGGGTGACCCCCTGGGAAGTCCTCGTGTTGCATCCCTCTTTTTGGCAAAATTTGTAACCAACCTTCTTTTAATATATCGATCGGTATATTAAAAGAAAAGAATTTTAAGCATTGTTTTTACATGAAATAATAACAAATATGAAAAAATCAAAGAAGCAACATACAATTAAAAAAAAAAAACACGATTACCGACCACTACATTACGGGTTGACACGTCACTATGCGTCGGCCTCGAAGGCGACATCCGTAAAACGTTTAGTTGCGATGCTGTCGTTCCATGCGGCGAGGTGCGATAGGCATGTCGCTAGGCCTTGCGGGCCCTCCGATTGCGATATTATCGTCGAGCGCGGCTTGTTGTTATTGGCCAATCCTATGCCCGCGAGAAATACTTAAAATTCAAAGGAGGAATCGCGTAAAACGGAGAAACGAGCGTAATGTTATGTCGTTTTAAGGTTTTACACATTTGCACCTAAATCGCAAGGAGGTAAGACACTTTGGTACATGAGGGGAGACTTACGACCCTAGGCTACCATCATAGCACCCACTTCTTTCTTCTTTGAAATACCTCCTAATTGCGAAGCTTTATTTGTGGCTTGTAGCTCCTCGAAATTAGTCACCATCCAACTGTTGATTCCTTCTTCTATTATCTCACCAACTTGATGATATTTGAGAATTTGTGATTCTCGATGACCATCAATATTTCATAACACTGTGGATCTTAAGCTCTAACAAAGAACTTGTTTATTTTTTCTTCTTCAAGAGTTGGCCTTCTTTGCGGCCTCTGATCTCCAATGAGTAGTATAATTCGCAGAAGGTTTCCGTTGGCTTCTTCTTGAGGTTTTGAATATAGAAAATGGCTGGCGCGTTTTTGTGTTGAACCTGAATCTGTCCATGAAGTTTGATGCCATACATACCCAATTTTCCCACTTCTTTGGATTTTGACTGATATACTAAGACAAGGCTTCTCCTATAAGGCTTCACATGAACAGCTTCATGCGGATTTGTTCATTCTTACCTACTCCTACAAACTTGTCGTAGTATGTTCTTAGATGCACCTTCGGATCATCAGTTCCATCAAATAATTCAAACTTTGGAGGTTTGTAACCCTCTGGCAGTTCTACATCTGGCTGAATACACAGACCTTCGTAATTCAGGCCTTCAATGCCTTTCCCACCTTCAACACTCTGGACTCTCCTCGTGAATTTCTTAAGTTCCTCTACCATGTTTCTAATGAGTAGGTCCTTCTCAGTCGGTTCGGGTATGTATAAGGTTTGCTGCGGGGTATACGGTAAGGTTTTCACATATGTCGCATTGCTTTGATGAGTTCCTAAAACTTGGATATATGGGTGGTCGTTCGTTGAGTTTTATGGATCGGGAGTAGGTTGCACAGTATTTTTTGGGGGAGTGTGATAAGTAGTGGTTTGCGAGAATTGAGTTGGATGATGGTGATGTTGTTGAGGGGTTTGCACTGATGGTGGGTTAAGGTTCTGGGGAGGTGCGGGATTACGATACTGGTGTGGTGCAGGAGGATTTGGAGCTATGGGTGGTGGATTTTGGTTTTGTGTGTTTCGTGAAGGTGTTTGGTTTTAGGTAGTCGGATTTTGTTGGTTGATGTTGCGAACATTGAGAGTAAGGGAAAGGTTTGCCATATTTTGGACCTGCTCAAGCTCGCTCCGTAGTTCCAGTATTTTCTACTCCAAGCGTAAGACCAACTCGTTCTGCCCCGGAGTGCTTCTACCATCTGAAGTTTCAACATTTTCTGCCACAGTAGCATTATCTCTCTGGATACCACTTAAATCATCCTTTTCCCTTTGCCCTTGATTTTGCTTTTCGGGTCTCTAGGTGGAGTAGGAGGTGGAGGACCTCTGGATCTTGTGTGGTATGCTGATGATGCCAGTGTTAACGAACCAACCTTTGGGAATAGGAATAATCAAAAAGAAAGAAAAAGCAAAAAGGTAACCAAGTCAATAAGGTGAAATAAAAGAGTGTTCGCAATATTTAAACACGTTTCACAAAGTCATGCAATAATTCGCATCCTAATTTAGGGACCTCGTTATGCATGAGGTAGGCCTAAGCGACACATAGACTTGGAGAAAATTGGTTCCAACATTTTCTTCATTTCATTAATGCGAAAATAAGCCAAAACAAACTTTCACTAAATCGACAATAAGAATGAAGTCACTAATGGCATTAGGCCTTATTACATCGAAATTTAATCTAAACTAGAAAGCAGTAAAGAACATCATCTCCTAATCTACTTGGTCCCTGAAGAACCTTAACCATGATTGGCTCTCTTGAACCCATCAATCATGTTCCCCATATCGCACATGTCCAGCAATAAGTAAGCTTTTGCCAGCTTTCCTCCTTCATCGTTGTTCATGCCTTGACAATCCCAAAGTTTCTTTATCATCTTCCCTTCTAGCTCCATTAACCCTTGCTCCAAGTATTCGAACCTCTATGTTGACTTAGTGGCAATCTCCTTCCATTCCATTATCACCTCCATGTTTACTTTGTGCTGCTCCAGATGCTTGGCTTCAGAATCGAAGACCCTTTTGCGTAGCCTCTTGTACTTCACCTGTGCTTCAGCTACTTCATCTATGATCCTATCCATCATATTAACTCCTAGTTTGACGTCCCCAGCTACATCGTCCTTCAGCCATGATAGATAGTAGTATATATTGCCGGCATGATACCTGTTTGGCTCAATAGTTTCTCCTTCCATAATGATATTTTGGTTCCACATGTGTTGTGCTTTGAACTTAAATGGGATGACATCTCCCTTGAAATCTTCCTTGTACTGGACCATATTGGAAACTCGAGGTATGACTTGTTTTCTCCCAGCTTGTCTCATTACCCTTATAGGAGTGTAAGGGTAGATGCCTCGCAGCCCGATCAGTACCAAGTGAGTAGTCCCTTTTGACCTGATGATGAACTCACTACTAGGAAACCATTCAAACATCAAATGCACTTTCTCATCTGTCAGATTGTGAAGAAACATACCCAACTTACAGCATTTCCAGGCTTTGCAAACCTGTTTAGAATAAACGTCATTTTCTTTGGGTGATAGTTGGCTATGTAGTCATTCAGTGGCCTTCGCAGAAGCTGTTAACGATACTTACCCCTCTGAAAGTGTTCCAGCAGCCAGACTTGTAGCAATAGATTGCAACCCTCAAAGTGTCCAAACCCATGCTTGCACTGATCTAGAGCACGGTACATCCCAGCTAGAACATTGGGATGATATTATAAGTTTGTCCTTCGATACCATCCATTAAAGTCCTTACGACCATGGCTAAGCGATTTTGAATTCTTCCTCCTTGCATCAGAAAGATCAACAACCCTAGGAAGCAAACAACGAACACATAAACCCGGCGATGCACCTATCTCAAAGAAGTAATGGCTAGTTCATCATGATGAAGACGATATGACTTGCTATGCCCATAATGCTCGTAAAGAAACTCAAAAGGGATGTATGACTTCCTTAGACAAAGCGGTTCATCATTCTTCTTAAAACCCAACATTTTCAAAAAACCGCGGGGAGTGCAATTTTCTGGCACCAGTAGTCTAGGACTATCCCATGGAAACTTGGCGAAACCCCCTATTTCTTCTAGAAGAGGAGTCATTTTTATATTGCCAAATCAGAAAATGGCTTTTTTTCATCCCAGAACATGGTAGCGGCCTCAATCAATTCTCTATTTAGTTGAATGTTCAGCAAAGATGGCAAGTAACCAAGTACTCTCCTCACATGATTTCTATTACAAGGTACAAGGTCTTTCCACCGGCCAAGTAGCAAAGGCGGGAAATTCTAGACCATACAGAAACCTGGGATAGTAATGATCAACATGTTGGCACGTTTTGATGCAGGTCAACCTGATCATAATACGTTTAAACCTTCAAAACCATTCACGAGAAGTCAAGCTAAAGAGCTTCATGATGCACATGTGATGGTGAAGAAGAGCCAAGCGTTTGGCGTGTGATGTTTGTTACTATGTTGAGATTATTGTGTAGTTATGGAAAATATTAATTATTACTTGTTTTGGAGTCCTGCGTGACTACTTCTTAAACTTAGCCAAATTGTGGCATTTTTGTTAGTTATTTGTTTCCTAGTTGATTTAGGTTACTAGTTATTCTTTTCCTATTTGATTTAGGTAAAGACTCATTCTATATAAGCCTAAACACTTCATTATTTTTGGGACCTTTACATCAATTTTACAAGAAATTTTCGGCCAAGCCTTTGTGCTTCCAACGTGTGACTTTAACTTGTCCAATTTTGGTGCGATTCAAAATTGAACTCGTTCCTTTGTTTGATCGAACAGTTTGCAAGACCATTGTTGTCTTGAGGGTTGTTCGTATAGTATAGGTACTCCGTGACTTCATTAAGAAGGTAAGTAGACTAGTTCCTACTTGTTGTCTTGATAGTTCATTGAGCGTCTTGCTTCTATCTTTTGTTTTCTTGTTTCCGCGTCTAATATTGCATCAGTTGGTATCAGAGCAATTATATTGCATCAGCATTTTCTCTAAGTAATGCACATAATATGATAGTTTCCATTGGGATTGTGGAAATCCCGTTGGACTTTGGACAAGGTTTTTATCTAAGTGGGTTGTTACGTCAATGACGTCTCACTTCATTCTAGGTTTAGAATGACGCATGTATATTTTAAATTGGAGTGTGGCTTCTAGCAAGGTCTAGACTGGTACTCCCAAGTGGACAACTTGACGGGGAAAGGCACGGGACTGTCGACTGCACTGTTGATCGACTAGTCTACCGTAAATAAGTCTTTTCGATTTAAAAAGGGTGATTTCAGGAAAGCGCGGACACTCATCAAGCATCGCTATGTTGATACTAGGCATGAGTGGAGTATGATGTGGAACATGCTTTATGCAAAAATAGTAACACGCTGCCAAGTATTTGCATGATAAGAATACATAAAAGCAGTAAATAACATAATAAAGGTGAACATGAAAAGAAGAGAGAAGAAAAAAAAGACAAAAAGAGAAGTCAGTTTAGCTCATAAAAATGTACGAGGACGTAATAAAGCAAGTAGGGAAATAGGGACGGGAGAATCAAGATGGTAATCTTAGACATGATGAAAGAAATGGAGAGAGGCCATACATGTCGTGGCAAATAAAGGAGAATAAGGGGAGGGATGTGCATGTCATAATAAAGGAGAATAAGGGGAAGATATGTGCATGTCATAGCAGTTTAAAATAATAAAAGAGAATAAGGGAAAGGGTGTGCACGTCATAGAAATTTAAACAAATATAGGAAAATAAGAGAAATAATTCACATAAGTCAAATTCGTTATGGTAAGAGCCTAAGTATATCCCCAGCAAAGTCGCCATGCTGTCGCGCCCCATTTTCTCGTGAAAGCGAGCTTCGACGCGTGACAACTCTTTTAAAGGAAGGTATTAAAAGAGAAGATTTGCCACCTAACGATATTTAAGGTGCATTAGGGCACCTATTTTCAAATAACTTTGTTTGACTAGTCCGTGTCATCAAAGATCGGGTAAGAGCTCTAATTACCTCAAAGAGAATGTATCAGGCACTCTTCAAGGTCCACAACTATAAGTTCTGGCTGAATTTTAAACTATGCGGATTATTTAATTAAGCTAGGTGATCAAATAAACAAAGGGAAATAGAAGTCGAAGAGTCTTATCATGACATATGAGAATCGCTACAAATCCTTAATGATTACAAGGATACAACTACATTGGTCTATGTTAAATGAATAAATGTAAATAACAAGTATATAAAGAAAAGGGGGTCCTAAGTTTTTTAGACTCTAATTCAATTCTAAATCGTATCATATGCGTGGACTACTCATCCCATACCTATGGTCCATGAGGCTTTGGACCTACTATTTGGATGGTTCTAGACTTCACCGAGGTTGTTCAAAATGGTAAACTAAGCGACATTCAAAACAGATAGCACTTCACATAAAAACAATTAAAGGCCTAAGTTAGCCTCCACACATAAACAACAGATGCATGCGGGCAGCTTAGACAGTACATAGTTTCAGAATCGAGACTTAGAGTCCTATAGGCATGGTTTCTAGGTGATTCGGAATTCCAGTATCGTGTATGCATCGTTATTGTTCTAAATGGCTTAGGTGAGGAGGCAATAAACTATTTGTAAACTCAGGATTATTAGACTGATTTTTTAAATAGGCGTCTTAGGCGAGTGACACTGTCCTATAGGCAGGATTTCTAACAATTGACAACTATTCTTGATTTTATAACACTTTACTCCTATAGGCATGTCATCTAGGCGGTGCAATGTAATGAAAACAACAGAAGTAGTTGATTAAAAGATTAGGGTCCTATAGTCATAATATCAAGATGGGTAGTACACTAAAAGTAATAGAAACAATTGACCAATGGATTATTTGAAATCCTATAGGCATGGTTTCTAGGTTGACAAAGCATATGTTATACATCCTATAGGCATGATGCCTAAACGCACAGTAATAACATAGAAATCATGTATGGTGACAACTAATATGTTTGAGGTAGTGAGTATTAGTCAAATTAGGTGAGATGTGTGCGGTTCCTATAGACATGATTTATATTATCGCGCAGAAGTAGAGCAAGTCAAACAGAATAGTAAATAAGGCACATGGGCCCTATTGGCATGTTATCCTTTATGCAAGAATAAAGCTGTAACAGCCCAGGCCACCGCTTGTAGAAATTGTCCGCTTTGGAGCCTTCGCCCCTCACGGTTTTAAAACGCGGCTACAAGGGAGAGGTATCCAAGCCCTTATAAGGCATTCTTCGTTCTCCTCTCCAACCGATGTGGGATTTGCCTATACCAATGTGGGATTTGCCTAAGGCAAGCCTTTACACTCACCCCCCTTTGGGACTCAACATCCTCGCTGAGGTTTTCCCCACCACTGGGTTTGCCCCACCATCGGCCCGGCACCGGCTTTGATGCCAACTGTAACAGCCCAAGCCACCGCTTGTAGAAATTGTCCCCTTTGGAGCCTTCGCCCCTCACGGTTTTAAAACGCGTCTACAAGGGAGAGGTATCCAAGCTTTTATAAGGCATTCTTCGTTCTCTCTCCAACCGATGTGGGATTTGCCTATACCAATATGGGATTTCCCTAAGGCAAGCCTTTACAAAAGCACACCCATTTCCCAATTTCACTAATGCCGCAATTATTTGTTTACAAATCATTACAAGCCCAAAATGAAGAATGCATGCTCGAATATTACAAGCTAAATGAGTACAGGCCCAATAAGAAAAGCAGGTCCAAAGAGGAATAACCCAGCAACTTCAAGGTCTTCAGTGATCTCATTCTTCACACAAAATAGTAAACCCAGGTATAGGTATACTATAGGTCATTAGAGTGTATCAGCTGCATGACTCAAACACAGCCATACCAAGTCTGAAGGGGGAACTAACTTACCCAGCAATGCCAAACTTAACCACATGGGTAACAAGTTGTTCATAAATTAATCAAACCACTCGGAATCCACACATTTAAATTCTTAAGACTACAACTAGCAGTAGTTTAAACCATAGCAGGTATGTGAGATCACGTGAAGTTATATATATAAGATGCTAGAAGTTCAGAAGACAAGATGGAATATCACAAACCAACAGACAGTCCCAAATAGGGTCAGGATATAATATGATCTAAGATTAACTTAAAACACAATCATGTCAGAGAAATCTTACAGAATCACATACTAGAACAAGTAAGATACCTAGCATAAGGGTCTGGTGAAAATATGATCAATAATAAATAGGCTAATGAACATAGTCTGTAACAATCCACTCAACTGGGCATGAGGACTTTAACATTATCAATCATACACGAAGGTTTAAATAGCACCAGGACTTATAATGGGCAAGGATATGTCAACTCCAGGTTAACAGGACTGACCTGCCCTAAGCTTAATCACATATGGGGGGAAGAGGCTAGACATGAGATTTTCCCTAAGGTCTCAAACAGGATTGCATAAGTCAAAGCATACATTAGAACTTAAATGACATGGAAAGCAGGCCCTAGCTAATCAGTACATCATCAAGAACCTAGCAATTTGTACAGGATTGACTTAACAAGGTCTAAAACACATGCATGGATTCATCACAAAGATACACGACAAAACAGGGAACGAGCATTAGTTCATAAGTAGCAGGGAAAGCATGTCTGGGCTAATAACATAATGAGGAGTTAATTCTAGAAAAGTATCAAGTTGCACATGATTGACTCACAAATTGGAACAGATTCTGGGCATGACTCAACTCATCACAAGAGTACAGAACAAGGCAAGAAACAAAACTAAAAATAAGCAACAGTTATAAGCATTCGAGCACATACATTAGCAAGTAGGCTTAAGAAGGCAGAATGAAGGCAACAAATAGGCAAGTTAGACTACTAGAAGGTATAGAGCTTCAAATCATATAATGGCATGTTGGTTCATAAAAATTCTCAAAGACATAGATATGCAGAGCAGGAATTCAAATGGAAAGAAATGAAATTGCAATGATCATAGATGCTTACCAGTTACAAATGAATGAACAAATAAACAAGAGGGATAATTTCAGCAATACTCCAATGTCGATAGCAAAATGAACTGTAAAATCCAGGAATCTTGGTGTGTCAGAGTTCCCAAGAGTTTCGAATGAACCCCGGGCAATGCTCACACTGAGAAAAGTTCGATAATCGAATTCCGGTGGTGTTGGCTTTTAGCCGGCCAAATGATTGAGCTTCAGAGTAGTATAAGACAAGAAAGAAGCAGTAGTAGTTTTAGCGATTCCCCCCCTTCCAAAGGAAAAATTGGGGAGGGTTTATATAGTGGTAGAAATCGAACAAGCAAGTATAAAAAATAATTACTCAAACATAAATAAGAAAAGAATATATCACATGCAATCGATAAAAGAACCAGTAAAAGAAAAAAATAGAAATTTCAAACCCTAGTTCGACAGAAATCAAAGAATCAACCAAAGATCTTGGTGAATCGGCCTCAAATCACCTTGTCATGAATGTATATGAACGAAACACCGTCTAGATCTTGAATATTGAAGACGATTGCACATAACTCAGGGCCCGGTACTTGCCAAAAATAGGCAAGCTCTAGATGATACCAAAATTGTAAGTAACAAGGTGACAGAACATATATGGAAAGGAAATCATGTAGGGGTCCCATATTAAGGTCGGAATCGGAGGGGATTAAGGGATATGGCGGCTAGGGTTTTCTTAGAAAAGAAGAGAGTAGAGAGGATTTAGCGGCAGCTAAAGTGTGAGAATGGGATTAAGGTTTGGGGTGAGGGGATATAAGGAACGGTAGGGATTTATTATGGGTTGTTGATCATTCGAGATCAATGACCAGGATCAAAAAGGGAATGGGGTGGGTCGTTCGAATGGGTCACGACCAAGTTTATTGAAAAAGATGCTTGTTTTGGACTGTGGGGTATTGGGCTAATAACTTGGGCCTAATTTGGTTCGAAATTAGCTCTATGTTAGGGCTATAAATTAATATACGAAATAAATTAAAAATAAATTATAAAAGTGACTAGTAAATAATAAAAAAATATTATTTATGCATTAAATACTTGAAAATAATATCTTAACATTATAAAAATATAATAAATATTATTTTATCATAAAAAATATAATAAGCATAATTATGTATAGAATAAAGGCTGTTATTGCACAATTATATAAATAGCTTTAGAAATACAAATATAATTGTATAAAATAAAGTAAAATATCATGAAACATAGAATTGGGTGCAAATAAGTCATCAGAACAATATTTTAAAGGGTTAATTAATGCGTATTCAAATAATTTAAATGCAAGAAATCAATTTTAAAGTTTTAAAATTATGAAAAAATTATAGAAAATACTTGTATGATTCTTGTAAGTTGGTGATGATGCAGGAATGATGTTTTAAAAAAATATAAAATCATGAGAGAAAAATTGGATAACAACATCATTACTAACCATTATATCCAAATTTTTCATTCCCTCTATGGCACTATGAGTAACTATAATAACATTTTGCCCCTCCTTCACCTTATAATTTTGGTTGTTGTTCTTTTCCTTGTTATTGTTGATCCTTATGTTTCCTTTGTCCTGATCCCCCATGTCATCATCATTGATAATTTTGTTGTTGCCCTTCTCTTTTTTCCTCACCACTACATGCCAATCTTCCTTCTTGCCCGCATAGTTTGTATCTTTTCTAGTTTGCTCCTTTTGCACCTGGTTGTTTGTACTACTCCTTGTTGTACTATTCAAATTCTCTAGCTCTCCATGAGTCTTTTTTTGTTGGTTGTGGTTTCCACCCTTAGAAAAACCAAGGGTAGTTGGTCTTTTGATTGTCCTTGCTTCTGTCCCTAATTCCGGGTGAAGTCTCCTACATTTAACTTCATTGTGCCCCTGGATCTTATAGTGAGAACAGAAAGCTGGGATCACTTCATACTCAATTTTTTGAGTAATAATTTCCATGTTTCCTTCCTCATTTCTGATTTCAATCATCACCTCAGATATAAGAGATTTTGTAAGATCAATCTCCACTCGCACTTTGGCTGTAGTAGGTCTAGTTTTAGGAATGGTTGCCTTGTCCATTACGAGTAGTATTCTAATGGGCTTGACAATATGACAGATAGCATCCCATTCATAATAATTCTATAGGAGGTCAGGTAGATTGATCCATACAGGTGCTACTGTAGTCTCAACCTCTATTTTAAATTTAGGTGTCCACTTGTCGATTTCATGATTTTATCGGCACCAAGAATTATAAAACTTCTGTTTATCACATTGACATGATGCATATCATAAGCCTCAATTTTGATACATTCTTTAGCTGGAATAATTTTGGCAAATTCACTTCTGATGATGTCTATAGAAGGACGAATGTGTGTGAATTTACTAATAAATGTCCACTTGCATGTATGGGTGAGCATATCATCTTCTCTTGTGAAAGTGACCACTGGCTTTCCATTTACCATCTCGAAATGTCTGGGTGAAAGTCGAATTTTATTTCTGATGACTGATTGGTTCCCCAATGCTTTTATGTAATTGGGTTGGGAAGATTCTCCTTCTGCATAATTGTTGGCCCGATTTAGAGCTATATGTGAAGATCTATTAATAGGAAGCGTTGGATTTGTTGTGGATATTGAGAGTAATTGTGGATGAAATTTCTAAGTGGATAGTAAGGGTGGTAATTGATTAATTGGTACGGGATAAAGTGGTGGTGGGTCAGGGGAACCGCTATGTTCATCGTGAGCGACATTCGGTCGGAGATCTATAACGGTGCTAAAAGTAGTTATCGGTAATATTTTTACGCTATGTGATTATCAATACAAACATCATTTATTGTTGTTGAACCTAATTCTGAATTTGTTTATCCGATTAATTGTGACCATTCTTTCACATCATAAACATGGTTGTTGTCCGCAGTACTAACGTATTCCCTCTGGTTCTTTATATCATTCAATTTTCACATAAAAACCATTTCATAACAGTGTTACTTGTAGGAGAATTACTTGATTAACTTACCTAAATGTCTTCTTTATATGAATAATTAGTGACTAATGCTCTTTTTGATTAAAAACTTTTAAATTTTAAAAAAAAAATTAGCACCTTATTTTCTTAAGTGACAAAAATATTAGACCAATTTTTTGTGGCTGAATTTTAAAGAATACAGGTGAATTTTTTGTGGCTGAAAATTTCTGATAATTGATGTGTGCTTTAAAATTTTATCCAGCTGCTTCAAAATTCTGGCGATCGAAGAAAATCATGCACAACATACTTTAAAGTTTTAATGTGAGACTATTTTCTCAAAATATTTTTAACATGCCTAAATTGGCCTACATGGCTTGTTACAATGTTGAAATTAAGAAAGTATCTTTTTTAGATCTTTTATGTGTAAAAGCAAATCTCTTATGTATAAAAAAAAAGATGGGATCATAAAACAAAAAAAAATAGTAATGATCCATAAAACTATTTGACCCGTCGAAATATAAACAATGGTCTAAAAAGGTCGGGGCTTTTGCATCTAAACCCAGTTTTGGGGTCACAATTGAACCTATACCCACTTTGCAAAAATAATTGCAAGCCTACTCACTTATGATCAACTTCAAACTTATCGGGTCTGAAATTAAAAGATAGTCTACAATTGCAGTTCAAATGCATTTACTGCCAATTAGGTCTGAAGTGCAACCAATGGTTTCATGCACTTAACGCCAATAAGTCTGAAGTGAAAATTTGTACTTTAGATGCACTAAAGGCCAAAAGGTCTGAAGTACACCAAACGTTTTCCTACACTTAAGGCCAATAAGTCTGAAGTGTAAAATTACACTTCATATGCACTTAAGGCCAAATAGGTCTGAAGTGCAACCAATGGTTTCATGCACTTAACGCCAATAAGTCTGAAGTGAAAAACTACACTTTATATGTACTAAAGGCCAAATAGGTCTGAAGTGCAACCAATGGTTTCATGCACTTAAGGCCAAATAGGTCTGAAGTGCAACCAATGGTTTCATGCACTTAAGGCCAATAAGTCTAAAGTGAAAAATTGCACTTTAGATGCACTTAAGGCCAAAAGTCTGAAGTGCAACAAACGTTTTCATATACTTAAGGCCAATAAATTTGAAAGTGAAAATTACACTTCAGATGCACTTAACGCTAAAAGGTATGAAGCGCAACAAACATTTTCATGTACTTAAGGCCAAATAGGCCTAAAGTACAAATTGCCCAGAAACAGAAATTTGTTCTTCGAATTTTAACAATCCAATATACGATTTAATACCTAAATCTATTCCAAATGATCTCAAATTTGAAACATAACCTCCAAATATCATCAAGAAAAAACCTCAATCATCAATTTAACAAAATAACAATTAATCTAATGAACTCATTTTGCAATTAAGAAAAGGAAAAAGAAGAAACCCTAAGCAATAGTAAAAAATAAAGTACAACAACAGCTCACCACCGTAAAATATCATAAACTACCTTAAAATATGTTCATAAACACCATATAAAATCATTATTACCCGAAGAAAAAGAAAAAGAAGAAAGAGGAGAAAAAGGCCTGAAGTTGTTTAAACAATGGGTACATGAAGAAAGATATATGGAGGTATCTGCAGCACTCTGATGAAAACCACTTCGGAGAAGATAGGTACTGAACCGTTGAAAGCATACCAATTGTGCTTGACGAAGACCAACAATGGTCTTATGAAAGCGACAAAGATGAGTAGGCTTAGAAGAATCAAAAAATCTAGGAGGTTGTTGCATGTATACCTCTTAAAGTCAAAGACCACGGAGGAAGGCATTTTTCACGTCAAGTTGGCGAATGGGCCAATTTCGTGAGATGGCAATTGCCAAAACTGAATTTAGTAGTCCGGAATGGTAAAATAAATCATAATGGACTAAATTGATGAGAGACATACTTTCTTTAAGAGGTCCATATCTTGGACACCACATCATTTTGAACTATTCAAGGATTGGTCCAATATTGAATCATGGATCGAATCTGTATGATTGTAGTCTTTACCCATTCAAAAGAAGCTAGCCGCTTTGACTTCGATTAGCCAATCGAGTGCGGAGGGTGTTGTGCTCCTCTTCATTTGTTCCCGTTAACGACCACAAAGCCTAACACTGCTCCTGCTCGCTACTTCCACTTGCCTTTTTTTTACTACTTTGACTATCGCCCGGCAAAGGAATGATTTTTTCCCAAAGCCGACTTCTTTTATCGAGCGGCTCTCTCTGTTGACGATAAAATTGATGGTCCGGGATGTCTGAAATAAGAGATAATTTTCCTCAGTCCTAATCCTAATAAATACCATGTGAAGCGCGTGATCACCCAAATTCCTAATGCCTTAATTATCATATATATATATATATATATGATAACTTATCGACGTCATCCCCCTTCCTACTCCAGCTAATGGAAAAATTACTTTGAAAGGTCGTAATCGTCGGGTGGGCTTACTATGTAGATGCTTTCAGCAGTTATCCGTTCCACACTTGGCTACCCAGCGTTTACCGTGGGCACGATTACTGGTACACTAGAGGTGCGTCCTTTCCGATCCTCTCGTACTTGGGAAAGGTCCTCTCAATGCTCTAACGCCCACACCAGATATGGACTGAACTGTCTCATGACGTTCTGAACCCAGCTCACGTACCGCTTTAATGGGCGAACAGCCCAACCCTTGAAGCATACTACAGCCCTAGGTGGCGAAGAACCGATATCGAGGTGCCAAACCTTCCCGTCGATGTGAGCTCAGAGAGATTTGAGATTCCATAAGTAAGTCAATGAGTGCTTTCTAAGAAGAGCTTGAAAAATTAAAAAATGGGTACAAGAAAATGGGACGACCAAATATGATGCTTGTGCAATTTTTACAAAAGAGTGCATCCAGCATAATTCCAACGTCCGGATAGATCCCTGGCCACTTTAACCAGGTTGTTTGGTCAAGCTTCTGGGCCAACCCATCCCATTTGTTACGCTTAGTTAGTTTTGGTTAACTACTTCACCAGAGCTTATAGCCCATTGCGCTATAATAGCCCAACAAAGAGTGGTGGGTTTTCTCTTCCAAAATATTGATCCAAACAATGCAACATCATTACCTAGAGCTAGACCTAGAGGGGTTAATAAATTTCTTGCTTCCACCATCCGCAAAGTCGTTGATACCACGTCATTTTCAATTAAAATATCCTCAAAAGGAGCAGAAAGTGTAAAAGCAAAAGCCAAAATTGACATAGCCACGTAATCGATCTTATCCATTTCATAACTATTTTCGTTCTTTACATACTTCAATTCAACACCCATCTAACTCAACAAAGCATTTCGTACTCTGTTTCTCCTTTCCAAATTATAGCATTCAACAATGGCAACCCCATTTTCCGCTCCAATCCTCTCATCTACTTCACCTGCTTTATCTTCTAATCGGGTCAACCCCGACTTGGCCCACCAAAAACCAACACTCGGGTCGTCCTCCTCTGCCAGTTGGTGGACCCCACTCTTCGGCTGGTCCTCTGAACCTGATTACATCGGTAATACCGGTTCTAATATTAGCAGCAGCGCGATTAAAACCGGGCCGTCCAAGGAGGTTTTGGCCCAAAAAGCGGATCCGGAAACGGGCCGGTGCAGACCCAAGTTCCGGCCTGGATGTTTTACGGAGGATAAAGCGAAAGAGATGAGGAAAATGACGACGCAGAGCTCTAATTTCCATGACGTTATGTACCATTCTGCTATTGCATCTCGTCTTGCGTCCGATGTTTCAGATCGGTGACAAGTTCGCCGGAGATGGAGCTTTACCGGCGATTTAGGTGGTCGGATTAGCTGATCCTTGATCTGCAGCCAAATCAATCTGTCAACTTGAAAATTATCTCTTTTTTTATTTTCTCGTTTTTTCTGAAATAAAAGATTTGACGATAATTTCAAGGACTTTGTGTGGATTGTTGTTTCTTGTGCTACTGCTGCCAAATATGTATGATTTAATTCAGTATCTTAGTATCGTCTTGAAATGTAGATTATGATTGCCATAGAAATTCCTTATAGATCTGTGCAGGCATTCTTTTAAATTCTTTTGATGTTTAGAATTATTATTATTTGTTATTATTATAATTATTTATAATTTTTGAACAATCAAACGACTTTTATATTCGAAAGGAATATGTAAAATAAATGTTTAATTGGTAAAGTTAGTGTTGGTAATAGAACTTTATATTGCATAAAATTCTTAAATTGTCATTTAAATTACTCAAAGTAATTGCATAATCTGCAGTATAAGTTTTTGCTCAATTTTTTACAATTAAGCGCACTTATCCCAAACCTTAAACGAGGACAAATTTATCTTATTTCACTTAATTCAAGGGTAAAATTTGCCCTCTTTCTTTACTCTAGAGCAACTGTTAGTGAGAAGGGAAATTTTGAGCTACCTAACAAACTCCGATAGCATTTTTTGAGTTCGTTGACTAACGGCGGGGGCATTTTCTTGCCCAAAATAAGACGGACAAAATTATTCTCTTTAAAATAGTTAGGAATTTTTTTTTATCTTTGTACTCTCTGATAAATAATTTTATTATTGTAATGTTCGAGCAAAACTCAAACTTCAATCACTGAAACTGCTTTCTGATCTAAATTATAGATGTTATTTTTCAAGAGAGAACTTCACCCAATCTTAAATCAGTGTAAATATAAGAGCGAGACATAAAATATATATTTAAATAAATCAGAGAACTGAAAATTCGTTTAAAAGATATAAATTCATTCATTTTATTAAATATGAAATGTAGGAGTAGTTGGCTTATAGGACAAACTGTAATTTTGTTTGGACTTAGCCCACTTGAACTTCAAATTTTGGTTGCCATAGACTTTCTTTCTTTTCTTTTCTTTTTTTTTGACATAGACTTGTCAACTACTATTAGGTATTTGGTTGTCAACTTGACATGGGCTTTAGTATGATGACAATTGACATATAGCACGTGGGAAAGCATAACGAATTGAAGGGTGAAATTTAAAAATAGTCAAATTTACAAGTGATAATTGAAAAATAGTCACTGTTTTATAAATAATCGAAATTTACTCACTTTTCATGTAAAGATAAATCTGAACGAAAATAATGTTCAAAATTCGAGAAATATTCCAGCATAATATATTGACTTCCGGCATAATATACTGATCTAGCATAATATGCTAGAAGTTTATACACATGTGCTCCAATCTCCGGAAATATAGTATGTTGGAACTTTCCGTGTGTTGGAGTTTCAGCATAATATGCTGGAAGTTCATATGCAGGTGTTCAAATCTCTAGTATATTATGCTGGAACTTTCCGTGTTGCAGCAAAATAGTAGCTATATTTCAATGACTTTACAAACACTGACTATTTTTCAATTACCAATCTGAAAACTGGCTAGCCCGTGCTATTTTTCACCGAATTGAATGTTAAATTGTTAAATCTTGTTAGCATTTTTTGCGCTTTGTCAAACCTAAAAAATGAGTAGATGTTTGGGCCACTTTTCTGGACTTTCTTGCATAAACCTGGAAAAATCCCCAAGCAAATTTTTGTAGGATTTTATCCAAATAGCCAGCCAGATTCAATACTTACTTTTTCTAATCAGTATATATAAATTATATATTAATTATATACAGTTATACATATATTATAATATATTATACTTAAATTATATTTATATTATCTATTCTCCGGCTATTTTTAATTTAAAATATTAGATGGGCGTCTAATTGGGCTAATTCTTCAATTTTTAGCTAAGCATCGGACACCAATTGTATCGTGAATTCATAAGATAGTCGCACTTAAAAATCTTACTCCTTCCATCTCAAATTAATGCAACCTATATGTAGCAATTTAATCATAAGATTTTTTCTTTTCTGTTTTGTTCAGCACTAAGAAAATATTTAACTGCCCAAAGTGCTTAATCAATTAAGACTCATGGACATCTTAAAGTAGTAGAATTTCAAATTACTTGACTCTTGTACTTGGATAGTGCTTCTAATTTTGAGGTGTCTTAATGAGATTCTCATTGTATTAATGGTTAATTAAGTTATCGTCTTGGGAATACTCAACTTCATGAATTACCTCTTGGGATTTATTCATTGAGTTTAAGATGAGTAAGACAGCCTACGTGATTTAGCCTCGAACTTATATTTGAACTACGTGATTCCACCACAGCACAGCTATCAAGTAGATCTGCCTATCAAAGTTAATCAAATAAAAAGAAATTATTATAATATTTTTGTCTTTGTTGAAATTCTAACCTTATAGCTCATAATTTTTTTCATACTTCATTAACTATTAGATCACATCCTTTTGGGTGTCTGAACTTAATTATAAGATTGGATTGTTTAAATTCTGACGAGTTGAAAGATCAGTTTAAATGAAAAATATGACAATTTGAATAACTTAAATAGTCGATTTCAATTTATTTGAAACGAAAATGTGATTGTAATTGTTGTTATTGTGACTTTGGTTTTTGAAAGTCATGTGAAGAGGATCCAACTGAGGGTGACAAGGCCCTCTGTAGCATGCTAAAATTAAAATGGATATAATTAATTAAATCATACAGATGAATATATCTGCTAACTCACTCTTTCCCCATTCAATAATTGCACATGTCTTCCCCTTTAAACATTTTCGAATCATCGCCCACCTCGAAGAAACTGCCGTTTGCCAAACCCAAAAGGCAGGAAGTCACTTCGAATATGCCAATCATTAGTATATTATAGTAGGAAATTAGTGTACAGGATATATTGAGATGAATTCTGAAATTTTAAGATAGCGAAGGCAAAATGCCATTATATGCACATTATTTTTTAGAGACAAATGAATGAAAACTCAGTATTAATACATATAGAGTGAGTGCATGTGCCGAAGGTTACGTACATATATCATTAGAGTTTGATGAGGGTTAGTCCGTATTTTGTTTTATTTGTATTATAAGGTGTTTATACCAAATAATATTATTAATTCACGATGGCAATAAAATAAAAATAAAAATATGTATTAATTAATTATAATTAAATGATAGATTTCTTTCTTCTTTCAGTATAAGTCATCTTCAATTTCTGTACAAGCCATAGCATTCCATATCATCGGATTCAAAAAGCATTTCCTTTATATTAGAAATATTTCATTTTTTTGCCTCAATCGCCCAGGAGGCAAACCTCACCGAACTATACAATAGGTTGACACAGAAATAACAATTTTAGTCAAGATAAGTGTCATGTGTTTATTAATTGTCGTAAATATCACTGATCATGGATAGATCACTCAGATTCGAATCTTGTAACGATCCAATCGGTTATTTTGTGTAATTACGTTCAGTTTTTCTTTTTGATGCTTCATACATGTGTGTCTATGGTTTTATGACTTACGGGGTTGATTAATTTCGTTTCGGGAAGATTTCGGGTGGATTTGGACCCTTTGATTCTTGACTTAGAAGCTTAAGTTAGAAATGTTGATCTAACTTTGACTTTTACAAAAACGATCCCGGAAATGGTATTTTGATGGTTCCGTTAGCTTCATATCGTGATTGTGGACTTTGGCATATGCCCGAAATTCAGTTCGGAAGTCCGTAGGTTGATTTGTGTTGTTTTGTCGAAATTTGGCAATTTGAAGTTGAAAAGTTTGACCGTAGGTTGACTTTTAGCTATCGAGCTCATAATTTGATTTTGGGACTTGGAATAAGTTTGTTATGCTATTTAAAACTTGTATGAAAAATTTGGTATCATTTGAAGTTGAATTGATAGAATTCGAGCGCGTAGTTGCAATTCTATTAGTTCTTGAACTTTACTTTGAAATTTATGCGTTTTAGTGTTCGATTCGTAGTTTTAAATGTTATTTTTGTATTTTGATAGCGGGAGTGAGTTCGTATGATATTTTAAACTTATGTGGATGCTTGGTTTGGAGCTCCGGGGGTTCGGATGAGTTCCAGGCATGATTCGGAATGGTTTGAACTGAAAATGAAAATGCTGGTGTGCTGGTGCTCAGTTATTGCAATTGCGAGCACCAGCCTTGCAATTGCAAAGGTGACAGGGGTTGTTCAGATGTCACAAATGCGATTTTCCCTTCGCATTTGCGAAGTTAACAGGCTTGAGGGCAGGTTCTCAATTGCGATCATTATTTGGTCGCCTTTGTGATCGTGGCCAGCTTCGCAGTTGCGAAGCCTTTGTCGCAATTGCAACTTTTCTTAAGGCTATCGGGGTTCGCAAATGCAACCTCTGATTCGCAATTATGAGGGTTCACAAATACGAACCCTGTGTCGCAAATGCGATATCTGCAGCTGATCATAAGGGCTGGAAAGTCGGGATTTCTCCTCATTTCTCATATTTTAGAACCTTAGACTCGTTAGGAGGCAACTTGCAGAGGGGATCTTCATCTACAAATATTGTATAAGTGATTCTAATCAATTTGTAACTATATTTCATCAATATATCTTAGATTTAACATCAAAATCATGTGAATCAAAGTGAAAATTTGTGAAACTTTGTCAAGTTTTTGAAAAATAAGAATTTGAGTTTTGAGAGTCGATTTTGTCACACCCCAACTTTTGGGGGCGTGGCCGGCACTCGGCACCCGAAGGCCATATCAGCTACAACAGTAGGAGCATATCTGGCCATAGAATTGAACTGCATGATATACTCCCTAACACTCATATTACCTTGCTCCAAACGCAGAAACCGATCCCGTCGGGCACGACGAATTTCAATGGGTAGATACTGCAGTATAAATGCCTCTGAAAATTCTCTCCATGTCGCCGGTGGAGCACGGGGTCCTCGGGACTGCTTCCAGGTCTCGTACCAATCTATAGCAACATCCCGCAACCTATAAGAAGCAAGCTCTACAGACTCAGTATCAGTAGCCTGCATAAGCCTCAGAGTCCGCTGCATACGATTTAAGAATTCCTGTGGATCAGCATTCGGGTTTGTCCCTGTAAATTCTGGAGGTGACAAGTACATGAAGTCTCGTGCCTTTGCACTCACT
>MCJB01017685.1:81754-140435 GCA_002018475.1 Nicotiana obtusifolia | reverse complement strand
AAGAGGGGGGAGCTAACTTAAGAAGACTTGATGATATTAACCGTGCTTTCACGGCCAAACAACGGTGGAACCTTAGAAACACTAATTTCTTATGGACACAATTCGTGAAAGCCAAATACTTTGGAGCATCCTGTCTAGCTCCGTTGGAGAATGGACAATCTCATAGTTGGAAGGCCATGTGTAATCTGAAGAGTAAAATAGAGTCTTGCATTCAAGGGCATTTGTAAAAAGGGAGTATCAACTATTGGTTTGACAACTGGTCCAAGCATGGTCCTCTGAATCATAGAATAGGAGGTGCTATTTTACAAGATAATACAAGGTTAATGAAGTTCTAAATGAGGGTCACTAGGACTGGTCTACTTTAAACATCTAATCTCCTGATAATGTGAAAGACCCGATTTCAGCACTTCAAATCAATCTTCATCGGAATGAGAATGACACCCCAATCTGGAATGAAACTCAAACATTCACACTTTGGCAGTTGTTCATCCTGCTAAAGGGTCCCTGGATATGACTAAGAAGTTTATAGCCAGGTTTTTCTGGTCTGGCCAAGAAGAAGGGGAAGATATCATTGGGTCTCCTAGTCTAAATTGCTTTTTCCCTACAAAAAGGGGGGAGCTAACTTAAGAAGACTTGAAGATATTAACCGTGCTTTCACGGCCAAACAACGGTGGAACCTTAGACCCACTAATTTCTTATGGACACAATTCATGAGAGCCAAATACTTTGGAGCATCCTGTCTAGCTCTGTTGGAGTAATGGACAATCTCATAGTTGGAAGGCCCTGTGTAATCTAAAGAGTAAAATGGAGTCTTGCACTCAAGGGCATTTGAAAAAAGGGAATATCAACTTTTGGTTTTACAACTGGTCCAAGCTTGGTCCTCTGCATAATAGAATGGGAGGTGCTATTTTACATGATAATACAAGGTCAATGAAGTTCTAAATGAGGGTCACTGGGACTGGTCTACTTTAAACATCTAGTCTCCTGATAATGTGAAAGACCCGATTTTCAGCACTTCAAATCAATCTTCATCAGAATGAGAATGACACCCCAATCTGGAATGAAACTCAAACATTCACACTTTCGCAGTTGTTCATCCTCCTAAAGGGTCCCTGGATATAACTGAGAAGTTTATAGCCAGGTTTTTCTGGTCTGGCCAAGAAGAGGGGGAAGATATCATTGGGTCTCCTGGTCTAAATTGTGTTTTTCCTATGAAGAGGGGGGAGCTAACTTAATAAGACTTGAAGATATTAACCGTGCTTTCACGGCCAAGCAACGGTGGAACCTTAGAAACACTAATTTCTTATGGACACAATTCATGAAAGCCAAATACTTTGGAGCATCCTGTCAAGCTCTGTTGGAGTAATGGACAATCTCATAGTTGGAAGGCCATGTGTTATCTGAAGAGTAAAATGGAGTCTTGCACTCAAGGGCTTTTGAAAAAAGGGAATATCAACTTTTGGTTTGACAACTGGTCCAAGCTTGGTCCTCTGAATAATAGAATAGGAGGTGCTATTTTACATGATAATACTAGGCCTATGAAGTTCTAAATGAGGGTCACTGGGACTGGTCTACGTTAAACATCTAGTCTCCTGATAATGAGAAAGACCCGATTTTAGCACTTCAAATCAATCTTCATCGGAATGAGAATGACACCCCAATCTGGAATGAAACTCAAATATTCACACTTTAGTAGTTGTTCATCCTCCTAATGGGTCTCTGGATATGACTAAGAAGTTTATAGCCAGGTTTTTCTGGTCTGGCCAAGAAAAGGGGGAAGATATCATTGGGTCTCCTAGTCTAAATTGCTTTTTCCCTACGAAGAGGGGGGAGCTAACTTAAGAAGACTTGAAGATATTAATCGTGCTTTCACGGCCAAACAAAGGTGGAACCTTAGAACCACTAATTTCTTATGGACGCAATTCATGAAAGCCAAATACTTTGGAGCATCCTGTCTAGCTCCGTTGGAGGAATGGACAATCTCATAGTTGGAAGGCCATGTGTAATCTGAAGAGTAAAATGGAGTCTTGCACTCAACGGCAATTGAAAAAAGGGAATATAACCTTTTGGTTTTACAACTGGTCCAAGCTTGGTCCTCTGCATAATAGAATAGGAGGTGCTATTTTACATGATAATACAAGGTCAATGAAGTTCTAAATGAGGGTCACTGGGACTGGTCTACTTTAAACATCAAGGCTCCTGATAATGTGAAAGACCCGATTTCAGCACTTCAAATCAATCTTCATCTGAATGAGAATGACACCCCAATCTGGAATGAAACTCAAACATTCACACTTTGGCAGTTGTTCATCCTCCTAAAGGTTCCCTGGATATGACTGAGAAGTTTATAGCCAGGTTTTTCTGGTCTGGCCAAGAAGAGGGGGAAGTTATCATTGGGTCTCCTGGTCTAATTTGTGTTTTTCCTATTAAGAGGGGGGTGCTAACTTAATCAGACTTGAAGATATTAACCATGCTTTCACGGCCAAACAACGGTGGAACCTTAGAACCACTAATTTCTTATGGACGCAATTCATGAAAGCCAAATACTTTGGAACATCTTGTCTAGCTCCGTTGGAGGAATGGACAATCTCATAGTTGGAAGGCCATGTGTTATCTGAAAAGTAAAATGGAGTCTTGCACTCAAGGGCATCTAAAAAAATGGAATATCTACTTTTGGTTTTACAATTGGTCCAAGCTTGGTCCTCCGCATAATAGAATAGGAGGTGCTATTTTACATGATAATACAAGGTCAATGAAGTTCTAAATGAGGGTCACTGGGACTGGTCTACTTTAAACATCTAGTCTCCTGATAATGTGAAAGACCCGATTTCAGCACTTCGAATCAATCTTCATTTGAATGAGAATGACACACCAATCTGGAATGAAACTCAAACATTCACACTTTGGCAGTTGTTCATCCTCCTAAAGGTTCCCTGGATATGACTAAGAAGTTTATAGCCAGGTTTTTCTGGTCTGGCCAAGAAGAGGGGGAAGATTTCATTGGGTCTCCTGGTCTAAATTATTTTTTCCCTACGAAGAGGGGGGAGCTAACTTAAGAAGACTTGAAGATATTAACCGTGCTTTCACGGACAAACAACGGTGGAACCTTAGAACCACTAATTTCTTATGGACACATTTCATGAAAGCCAAATAATTTGGAACATCTTGTCTAGCTCTGTTGGAGGAATGGACAATCTCATAGTTGGAAGGCCATCTGTTATCTGAAGAGTAAAATGGAGTCTTGCACTCAAGGGCATCTGAAAAATGGGAATATCAACTTTTGGTTTTACAATTGGTCCAAGCTTGGTCCTCTGCATAATAGAATAGGAGGTGCTATTTTACATGATAATACAAGGTCAATGAAGTTCTAAATGACGGTCACTGGGACTGGTCTACTTTAAACATCTAGTCTCCTGATAATGTGAAAGACCCGATTTCAGCACTTCTAATCAATCTTCATTTGAATGAGAATGACACCCCAATCTGGAATGAAACTCAAACATTCACACTTTGGCAGTTGTTCATCCTCCTAAAGGTTCCCTGGATATGACTAAGAAGTTTATAGCCAGGTTTTTCTGGTCTGGCCAAGAAGAGGGGGAAGATATCATTGGGTCTCCTGGTCTAAATTGTGTTTTTCTTATGAAGAGGGGGGAGCTAACTTAATAAGACTTGAAGATATTAACCGTGCTTTCCCGGCCAAATAACAGTGGAACCTTTGAACCACTAATTTCTTATGGACATAATTCATGAAAGCCAAATACTTTGGAGCATCCTGTCTAGCTCCGTTGGAGGAATGGAAACTCTCATAGTTGGAAGGCCATGTGTTATCTGAAGAGTAAAATGGAGTCTTGCACTTAGGGGCATTTGAAAAAAGGGAATATCAACTTTTGGTTTTACAACTGGTCCAAGCTTGGTCCTCTGCATAATAGAGTTGGAGGTGCTATTTTACAAGATAATACAAGGTCAATGAAGTTCTAAATGAGGGTCACGGGGACTGGTCTACTTTAAACATCTAGTCTCCTGATAATGTGAAAGACCCAATTTCAGCACTTCAAATCAATCTTCATCTGAATGAGAATGACAACCCAATCTGGAATGAAACTCAAACATTCACACTTTGGCAGTTGTTCATCCTCCTAAAGGTTCCCTGGATATGACTAAGAAGTTTATAGCCAGGTTTTTCTGGTCTGGCCAAGAAGAGGGGGAAGATATCATTGGGTTTCCTGGTCTAAATTGTGTTTTTCTTATGAAGAGGGGGGAGCTAACTTAATCAGACTTGAAGATATTAACCGTTCTTTCACGGCCAAACAACGGTGGAACCTTAGAACCACTAATTTCTTATGGACACAATTCATGAAAGCCAAATACTTTGGAACATCTTGTCTAGCTCTATTGGAGGAATGGACAATCTCATAGTTGGAAGGCCATGTGTTATCTGAAGAGTAAAATGGAGTCTTGCATTCAAGAGCATTTGAAAAAAGGGAATATCAATGTTTGGTTTTACAACTGGTCCAAACTTGGTCCTCTGCATAATAGAATAGGAGGTGCTATTTTACATGATAATACAAGGTCAATGAAGTTCTAAATGAGGGTCACTGGGACTGGTCTACTTTAAACATCTAGTCTCCTGATAATGTGAAAGTCCCGATTTCAGCACTTCTAATCAATCTTCATCTGAATGAGAATGACACCCCAGTCTGGAATGAAACTCAAACATTCACACTTTGGCAGTTTTTCATCCTCCTAAAGGTTCCCTGGATATGACTGAGAAGTTTATAGCCAGGTTTTTCTGATCTGGCCAAGAAGAGGGGGAAGTTATCATTGGGTCTCCTGGTTTAATTAGTGTTTTTCCTATTAAGAGGGGGGAGCTAACTTAATAAGACTTGAAGATATTAACCGTGCTTTCACGGCCAAATAACAGTGGAACCTTTGAACCACTAATTTCTTATGGACATAATTCATGAAAGCCAAATACTTTGGAACATCTTGTCTAGCTCCGTTGGAGGAATGGACAATCTCATAGTTGGAAGGCCATGTGTTATCTGAAGAGTAAAATGTAGTCTTGCACTCAAGGGCATTTGAAAAAAGGGAATATCAACTTTTGGTTTTGCAACTGGTCCAAGCTTGGTCCTCTGCATAATAGAATAGGAGGTGCTATTTTAAATGATAATACATGGTCAATGAAGTTCTAAATGAGGGTCACTGGGACTGGTCTACTTTAAACATCTAGTCTCCTGATAATATGAAAGACCCGATTTCAGCACTTCTAATCAATCTTCATCTGAATGAGAATGACACCCCAATCTGGAATGAAACTCAAACATTCACACTTTGGCAGTTGTTCATCCTCCTAAGGGTTCCCTATATATGACCGAGAAGTTTATAGCCAGGTTTTTCTGGTTTGGCCAATAAGAGGGGGAAGATATCATTGGGTCTCCTGGTCTAAATTGTGTTTTTCCTATGAAGAGGGGGAGCTAAATTAATAAGACTTGTAGATATTAACCGTGCTTTCACGGCCAAACAACGATGGAACCTTAAAACCACTACTTTCTTATGGACACAATTCATGAATGCCAAATACTTTGGAGCATCCTATCAACCTCCGTTGGAGTAATGGACAATCTCATAGTTGGAAGGCCATGTGTTATCTGAAGAGTAAAATGGAGTCTTGCACTCAAGGGCATTTGAAAAAAGGGAATATCAACTTTTGGTTTGACAACTGGTCCAAGCTTGGTCCTCTGAATAATAGAATAGGAGGTGCTATTTTACACGATAATACTAGGCCGATGAAGTTCTAAATAAAGGTCACTGGGACTGGTCTACTTTAAACATCTAGTCTCCTGATAATGTGAAAGACCCGATTTCAGCACTTCAAATCAATCTTCATCGGAATGAGAATGACACTCCTATCTGGAATGAAACTCAAATATTCACACTTTAGTAGTTGTTCATCCTCCTAATGGGTCTCTGGATATGACTAAGAAGTTTATAGCCAGGTTTTTCTGGTCTAGCAAAGAAGAGGGGGAAGATATCATTGGGTCTCCTAGTCTAAATTGCTTTTTCCCTACGAAGAGCGGGAGCTAACTTAAGAAGACTTGAAGATATTAACCGTGCTTTCACGGCCAAACAACGGTGGAACCTTAGACCCACTAATTTCTTATGGACACAATTCATGAGAGACAAATACTTTGGAGCATCCTGTCAACCTCCGTTGGAGTAATGGACAATCTCATAGTTGGAAGGCCCTGTGTAATCTGAAGAGTAAAATGGACTCTTGCATTCAAGAGCATTCAAAAAAAGGGAATATCAATGTTTGGTTTTACAACTGGTCCAAGCTTGGTCCTCTGCATAATAGAATGGGAGGTGCTATTTTACATGATAATACAAGGTCAATGAAGTTCTAAATGAGGGTCACTGGGACTGGTCTACTTTAATTATCTAGTCTCCTGATAATGTGAAAGACCCGATTTCAACACTTCAACTCAATCTTCATCGGAATGAGAATGACACCCCAATCTGGAATGAAACTCAAATATTCACACTTTGGCAGTTGTTCATCCTCCTAAAGGGTCCCTGGATAGGACTGAGAAGTGTATAGCCAGGTTTTTCTGGTCTGGCCAAGAAGAGGGGGAAGATATCATTGGGGCTCCTGGTCTAAATTGTGTTTTTCCTATGAAGAGCGGGGATCTAACTTCAGAAGAATTGAAGATATTAACTGTGCTTTCACGGCCAAACAACGGTGGAACCTTAGAACCACTAATTTCTTTTGAACACAATTCATGAATGCCAAATACTTTGGAGCATCCTGTCTAGCTCCGTTGGAGGAATGGACAATCTCATAGTTGGAAGGCCATGTGTAATCTGAAGAGTAAAATGGAGTCGTGCATTCAAAGGAATTAGAAAAAAGGGAATATCAACTTTTGGCTTGACAACTGCTCCAAGCTTGGTCCTCTACATAATAGAATAGGAGGTGCTATTTTAAATGATATTACAAGGTCAATGAAGTACTAAATGATTGTCACTAGGACTAGTCAACTTTAAACATCCAGTCTCCTAGTAATGTGAAAGACCCGATTTCAACACTTAAAATCAATCTTCATCGGAATGAGAATGACACTCCAATCTGGAATGAAACTCAAATATTCACACTTTGGCAGTTGTTCATCCTCCTAATAGGTCCCTGGATATGACTGAGAAGTTTATAGCCAGGTTTTACTGGTCTGGCCAAGAAGAGGGGGAAGATATCATTGGGTTTCCTGGTCTAAATTGTGTTTTCCCTATGAACATGGGGGAGCTAACTTCAGAAGACTTGAAGATATTAACCGTGCTTTCACGGCCAAACAACGGTGGAACCTTAGAACCACTAATTTCTTATGGACACAATTCATGAATGCCAAATACTTTGGAGCATCCTGTCTAGCTCCGCTGGAGGAATGGACAATCTCATAGTTGGAAGGCCATGTGTAATCTGAAGAGTAAAATGGAGTCGTGCATTCAAAGGAATTAGAAAAAAGGGAATATCAACTTTTGGCTTGACAACTACTCCAAGCTTGGTCCTCTACATAATAGAATAGGAGGTGCTATTTTAAATGATATTACAAGGTCAATGAAGTACTAAATGATTGTCACTAGGACTAGTCAACTTTAAACATCCAGTCTCCTAATAATGTGAAAGACCCGATTTCAACACTTCAAATCAATCTTCATCGGAATGAGAATGACACCCCAATCTGGAATGAAACTCAAATATTCACACTTTGGCAGTTGTTCATCCTCCTAATGGGTCCCTGGATATGACTGAGAAGTTTATAGCCAGGTTTTACTGGTCTGGCCAAGAAGAGGGGGAAGATATCATTGGGTCTCCTGGTCTAAATTATTTTATCCCTACGAAGAGGGGGGAGCTAACTTAAGAAGACTTGAAAATATTAACCGTGCTTTCACGGCCAAATAACGGTGGAACCTTAGAACCACTAATTTCTTATGGACATAATTCATGAACGCCAAATACTTTGGAGCATCCTGTCTAGCTCCGTTGGAGGAATGGACAATCTCATAGTTGGAAGGCCATGTGTTATCTGAAGAGTAAAATGGAGTCTTGCACTCAAGGGCATTTGAAAAAAGGGAATATCAACTTTTGGTTTTACAACTGGTCCAAGCTTGGTCCTCTGCATAACAGAATAGGAGGTGCTATTTTACATGATAATACAAGGTCAATGAAGTTCTAAATGAGGGTCACTGGGACTAGTCTACTTTAAACATCTAGTCTCTTGATAATGTGAAAGACCCGATTTAAACACTTCAAATCAATCTTCATCTGAATGAGAATGACACCCCAATTTGGAATGAAACTCAAACATTCACACTTTGGCAGTTGTTCATCCTCCTAAAGGTTCCCGGGATATGACTGAGAAGTTTATAGCCAGGTTTTTCTGGTCTGGCCAAGAAGAGAGGGAAGATATCATTGGGTCTCCTGGTCTAAATTGTGTTTTTCCTATGAAGAGGGGGGAGCTAACTTAATCAGACTTGAAGATATTAACCGTGCTTTCGCGGCCAAACAACGGTGGAACCTTAGAACCACTAATTTCTTATGGACACAATTCATGAAAGCCAAATACTTTGGAATATCTTGTCCAGCTCCGTCGGAGGAATGGACAATCTCATAGTTGGATGGCCATGTGTTATCTGAAGAGTAAAATGGAGTCTTGCACTCAAGGGCATTTGAAAAAAGGGAATATCAACTTTTGGTTTTACAACTGGTCCAAGCTTGGTCCTCTGCATAATAGAATAGGAGGTGCTATTTTACATGATAATACAAGGTCAATGAAGTTCTAAATGTGGGTCACTGGGACTGGTCTACTTTAAACATCTAGTCTCCTGATAATGTGAAAGACCCGATTTCAGCACTTCAAATCAATCTTCATCTGAATGAGAATGACACCCCAATTTGGAATGAAACTTAAACATTCACACTTTGGCAGTTGTTCATCCTCCTAAAGGGTCCCTGGATATGACTGAGAAGTTTATAGCCAGGTTTTTCTGGTCTGGCCAAGAAGAGGGGGAAGATATCATTGGGTCTCCTGGTCTAAATTGTGTTTTTGCTATGAAGAGGGGGGAGCTAACTTAATCAGACTTGAAGATATTAACCGTGCTTTCACGGCCAAACAACGGTGGAACCTTAGAACCACTAATTTCTTATGGACACAATTCATGAAAGCCAAATACTTTGGAACATCTTGTCTAGCTCCGTTGGAGGAATGGACAATCTCATAGTTGGAAGGCCATGTGTTATCTGAAGAGTAAAATGGAGTCTTGCACTCAAGGGCATTTGAAAAAAGGGAATATCAACTTTTGGTTTTACAACTGGTCCAAGCTTGGTCCTCTACATAATAGAATAGGAGGTGCTATTTTACATGATAATACAAGGTCAATGAAGTTCTAAGTGAGGGTCACTGGGACTGGTCTACTTTAAACATCTAGTCTCCTGATAATGTGAAAGACCCGATTTCAGCACTTCTAATCAATCTTCATCTGAATGAGAATGACACCCCAATATGGAATGAAACTCAAACATTCACACTTTGGCAGTGGTTCATCCTCCTAAAAGTTCCCTGGATATGATTGAGAAGTTTATAGCCAGGTTTTTCTGGTCTGGCCAAGAAGAGGGGGAAGATATCATTGGGTCTCCTGGTCTAAATTGTGTTTTTCCTATAAAGAGGGGGGAGCTAACTTAATCAAACTTGAAGATATTAACCGTGCTTTCACGGCCAAACAACGGTGGAACCTTAGAACCACTAATTTCTTATGGACACAATTCATGAAAGCCAAATACTTTGGAACATCTTGTCTAGCTCTGTTGGAGGAATGGACAATCTCATAGTTGGAAGGCCATGTGCTATCTGAAGAGTAAAATGGAGTCTTGCACTCAAGGGCATTTGAAAAAAGGGAATATCAACTTTTGGTTTGACAACTGGTCCAAGCTTGGTCCTCTGAATAATAGAATAGGAGGTGCTATTTTACATGATAATACTAGGCCTATGAAGTTCTAAATGATGGTCACTGGGACTATTCTACTTTAAACATCCAGTCTTCTGATAATGTGAAAGACCTGATATCAGCTCTTCAAATCAATCTTCATCGGAATGAGAATGACACCCCAATCTGGAATGAAACTCAAATATTCACACTTTGGCAGTTGTTCATCCTCCTAAAGGGTCCCTGGATATGACTGAGAAGTTTATAGCCAGGTTTTTCTGGTCTGGTTAAGAAGAGAGGGAAGATATCATTGGGTCTCCTGGTCTAAATTGCTTTTTTCCTACGAAGAGGGGTGAGCTAACTTAAGAAGACTTGAAGATATTAACCTTGCTTTCACGGCCAAATAATGGTGGAACCTTAGACCCACTAATTTTTTATGGACACAATTCATGAGAGCCAAATACTTTGGAGCATCCTGCCAACCTCCGTTGGGGTAATGGACAATCTCACAATTGGAAGGCCCTATGTTATCTGAAGAGTAAAATGGACTCTTGCATTCAAGGGCATTTGAAAAAAGGGAATATCAATGTTTGGTTTGAGAACTGGTCTAAGCTTGGTCCTCTGTATAATAGAATGGGAGGTGCTATTTTACATGATAATACAAGGTCAATGAAATTCTAAATTATGGCCACTAGGACTAGTCTACTTTAAACATCCAGTCTCTTGATAATGTGAAAGATAGAATTTCAGCACTTAAAATCAATCTTCACCAGAATGAGAATGACACCCAATCTGGAATGAAACTCAAATATTCACACTTTGGCAGTTGTTCATCCTCCTAAAGGGTCTCTAGATATTAAAGAGAAGCTTATAGCCAGGTTTTTCTAGTCTGGCCAATAAGAGGGGGAAGATATCATTGGGTCTCCTGGTCCAAATTGTGTTTTTCCTATGAAGAGCGGGGAGCTAACTTTCGAAGAATTGAAGATATTAACCGTGCTTTCACGGCCAAACAACGGTGGAACCTTAGAACCACTAATTTCGTATGGACACAATTCATGAAAGCCCAATACTTTGGAGCATCCTGTCAACCTCCGTTGGAGGAATGGACAATCTCATAGTTACAAGGCCATGTGTAATATGAAGAGTAAAATGGAGTCTTGCACTCAAGGGCATTTGAAAAAAGGGAATATCAACTTTTGGTTTGACAACTGGTCTAAGCTTGGTCCTCTGTATAATAGAATAGGAGGTGCTATTTTACATGATAATACTAGGCCTATGAAGTTCTAAATGATGGTCATTGGGACTGGTCTACTTTAAACATCCAGTCTTCTGATAATGTTAAAGACCTGATTTCAGCATTTCAAATCAATCTTCATCGGAATGAGAATGACACCCCAATCTGGAATGAAACTCAAATATTCACACTTTGGTAGTTGTTCATCCTCCTAAACGGTCCCTGGATATGACTGAGAAGTTTATAGCTAGGTTTTTTTGGTCTGGCCAAGAAGAGGGGGAAGATATCATTGGGTCTCCTGGTCTATATAGTGTTTTCCCTATGAAGATGGGGGAGCTAACTTCAGAAGACTTGAAAATATTAACCGTGCTTTCACGGCCAAACAACGGTGGAACCTTAGAACCAATAATTTCTTATGGACACAATTCATGAATGCCAAATACTTTGGAGCATCCTGTCTAGCTCCATTAGAGGAATGGACAATCTCATAGTTGGAACGCCATGTGTAATCTGAAGAGTAAAATGGAGTCATGCATTTAAGGGAATTAGAGAAAACGGAATATCAACTTTTGGCTTGATAACTGCTCCAAGCTTGGTCCTCTGCATAATAGAATGGGAGGTGCTATTTTACATGATAATACAAGGTCAATGAAGTACTAAATGATGGTCACTAGGACTGGTCTACTTTAAACATCCAGTCTCCTGATAATGTGAAAGACCCGATTTCAACACTTCAAATCAATCTTCATCGGAATGAGAATGACACCCCAATCTGGAATGAAACTCAAATATTCACACTTTGGCAGTTGTTCATCCTCCTAATGGGTCCCTGGATATGACTGAGAAGTTTATAGCCAGGTTTTTCCGGTCTAGCCAAGAAGAGGGGGAAGATTTCATTGGGTCTCCTGGTCTAAATTATTTTTTCCCTACGAAGAGGGGGGAGCTAACTTAAGAAGACTTGAAGATATTAACCGTGCTTTCACGGCCAAATAACGGTGGAACCTTAGAACCACTAATTTCTTATGGACATAATTCATGAAAGCCAAATACTTTGGAGCATCCTGTCTAGCTCCGTTGGAGGAATGGACAATATCATAGTTGGAAGGCCATGTGTTATCCGAAGAGTAAAATGGAGTCTTGCACTCAAGGGCATTTGAAAAAAGGGAATATCAACTTTTGGTTTGGCAACTAGTCCAAGCCTTGTCCTCTGAATAATAGAATAGGAGGTGCTATTTCACATGATAATACAAGGTCAATGAAGTTCTTAATGATGGTCACTAGGACTGGTCTACTTTAATCATCCAGTCTCCTGATAATGTGAAAGACCCGATTTCAACACTTCAAATCAATCTTGATCGGAATGAGAATGACACCCCAATATGGAATGAAATTCAAATATTCACACTTTAGTAGTTGTTCATCCTCCTAATGGGTCCCTGGATATGACTGAGAAGTTTATAGACAGGTTTTTCTGGTCTGGCCAAGAAGAGGCGGAAGATATCATTGGGTCTCCTGGTCTAAATTGCTCTTTCCCTACGAAGAGGGGGTAGCTAACATAAGAAGACTTGAAGATATTAACCGTGCTTTCACGGCCAAACAACGGTGGAACCTTAGACCTACTAATTTCTTATGGACACAATTCATGAAAGCCAAATAATTTGGAGCATCCTGTCTAGCTCCGTTGGAGGAATGGACAATCTCATAGTTGGAAGGCCATGTGTTATCTGAAGAGTAAAATGGAGTCTTGCACTCAAGGGCATTTGAAAAATGGGAATATCAACTTTTGGTTTTACAACTGGTCCAAGCTTGGTCCTCTGCATAATAGAATGGGAGGTGCTATTTACATGACAATACTAGGCCTATGAAGTTCTAAATGATGGTCACTAGGACTGGTCTACTTTAAACATCCAGTCTCCTGATAATGTGAAAGACCTAATTTTAATACTTCAAATCAATCTTCATCGGAATTTGAATGACACCCCAATCTGAATGAAACTTAAATATTCACACTTTGGCAGTTGTTCATCCTCCTAAAGGGTCCCTTGATATGACTGAGAAGTTTATAGCCAGATTTTTTTGGTCTGGCCAAGAAGAGGGGGAAGATATCATTGGGTCTCCTGGTCTAAATTGTGTTTTCCCTATGAAGATGGGGGAGCTAACTTAAGAAGACTTGAAGATATTAACCGTGCTTTCATGGCCAAACAACGGTAAAACCTTAGAACCACTAATTTCTTATGGACACAATTCATGAATGCCAAATACTTTGGAGCATTCTGTCTAGCTCCGTTGGAGGAATGGACAATCTCATAGTTGGAGGGCCATGTGTAATCTGAAGAGTAAAATAGAGTCGTGCATTCAAGGGAATTAGAACAAAGGGAATATCAACTTTTGGCTTGACAACTGCTCCAAGCTTGGTCCTTTGCATAATAGAATGGGAGGTGCTATTTTACATGGTAATACAAGGTCAATGAAGTACTAAATGATGGTCACTAGGACTGGTCTACTTTAAACATCCAGTCTCCAGATAATGTGAAAGACCCGATTTCAACACTTCAAATCAATCTTCATCGGAATGAGAATGACACCCCAATCTGGAATGAAACTTAAATATTCACACTTTGGCAGTTGTTTATCCTCCTAATGGGTCCCTGGATATGACTGAGAAGTTTATAGCCAGATTTTTCTGGTCTGGCCAAGAAGAGGGAGAAGATATCATTGGGTGTCCTGGTCTAAATTGTTTTTTCCCTATGAAGAGGGGGGAGCTAACTTAAGAAGACTTGAAGATATTAACCGTGCTTTCATGGCCAAACAACGGTAAAACCTTAGAACCACTAATTTCTTATGGACATAATTCATGAAAGCCAAATACTTTGGAGCATCCTGTCTAGCTCCGTTGGAGGAATGGACAATCTCATAGTTGGAAGGCCATGTGTTATCTGATGAGTAAAATAGAGTCTTGCACTCAAGGGCATTTGAAAAAAGGGAATATCAACTTTTGGTTTGACAACTGGTCCAAGCTTGGTCCTCTGAATAATAGAATGGGAGGTGCTATTTTACATAATAATACAAGGTCAATGAAGTTCTAAATAATGGTCACTGGGACTGGTCTACTTTAAACATCCAATCTCCTGATAATGTGAAAGACCTGATTTCAGTACTTCAAATTAATCTTCATCGGAATGAGAATGACACCCCAATCTGGAATGAAACTCAAGATTGAAATTTTTTTCATATCCTCTGCCTGGAAGAAACTAAGACAGATCGAAACAGATCTCCCAATTTGATAACATGATTTGGCACAAAAATGTGCCTTTTAAAATGGCTTGCATTACGTGGAGAGTTGTCCATGATAGAATTCCCACTGACGATAGAATTTAAAATTTTGGTACTAATATTGTTTCTAAGTGTTGTTGCTGTACATGTTTAAATATGCAACCTGTAGAAGAGACTGTTCAAAACTTGTTCATCGGTGGACAATATGCTCATCTCTTATGAGACTACTATGCTGGCAAGCTCGGCGTTGTTAGGGGAGTACCACTTAGAAACTTTCTTGTAAACTACTGGAATCATAAAACTGCTAACTTTGTAGTTGCCCATATTCGCAGGTTACTTCCAACTACAGTAATATGGGAGTTATGGAGGTCAAGATGCAGCTCTAAATGTGAGATAGAGAGACCATTAGTTGCAAGATATATCTCACTGATCAACTTAATATTATACAACTTGTCAAAGATCAATTTAGAAAATTGAAGTTCAATTACTCATGGGAGAACCTGTGTAGAGTTTGGGAACTATCTTTACTGGAAACTAATACCTCTGTGGATGAAATGGATTAAACCACATATCATATTCGTGAAACGTAACAGTGATGGTTCATGCAGAAATGAAAAATGTTGAGGAGGAGGTGTAGTGACGGATAATCTGGGCAAATTTATAATGGCCTACTCCATTCCATTGGTCAAGGTACAAGCAATTGGGCTGAGGCATGTGCTTTCTTGTTTGGGATCAAGTAGTGTATATAAAAAAGGTTCAACTTGATCATTGGTGAAACTGATTCACTGTTATTACAAAATTGCTTCTCTGGAAACTCATTAATAGACAAGGTATCTTCACCAATCAGTGCTTTAGAGAGGCTAACCAAGTCGCAGATAGAATGGCCTCTCTAAGCCACAATCAGGAAAATCAGTACATATGCACAAATTTTTGTTCATTACCTAGTCAGGTTAAAGGACTTTTGAACACGGAAAGATGACAAATGCCTTAATTTCGAGTCAAGAAGAGGAGATCAAGCATGCGCATGTTCGAGCTACCTTGAATACCCAACTTTATTGCCACTTAATTTTGGGGTCAACTAGTTTGTTCATAGCTATGGAACTTTTATGTTTACGAATCTTGAGTTCTGTTAGTACAGGCTCCAAAATGTTTACGAAGGTAAGGCCTAGTCCCCCTTCGACAACTTCTTTTTGCGTACAGTGGTAATAAAATCGTGACTCGTGTTTGAAGTTAAAAATATAGAAAAATTGAAAAAAATAAAGAAAAACTCGTACACAAAAAGAAAGAAACTGTTCAAAAACAAACTATAAAAGAAAGAGCTCGTAATAAAGTAGGAAGAGATTTTGGGATTTTGGGATTTTGAGATTTTGCTTAGAATTTTGGGATTGCCAAATTTTTTAGAGCAAATGATCTTTTTTTTTTATCCTAATCATGATTATGACCTTATTTTGATTAATTAAATCTCAACCGTTAATTTTTAATTATGACATGTAGCTCACATCTAGGTAGGAACTTGGGGAAATAAAGATAATAAAAAATGGGAAGGAGTTATGTCTCGTTTTATGTTTTCAACTGTTTATCTTGTAAGCTTTATGTGCAATTTATGTCTTGGATTATCTGTCTCTGTACACCTCTACACAATTTAATATTAAATATTTGATTATAATCTTTATACAATGAAATTAATATAATAACAAGTTTAGTGACTTGAAATATCATTATGTACCTAAAGAATACGGAAAATGGCCCAAAATGCTTCTCAATTGTAGAAAAATGAAGTAGCTATTACCCTTATTTTGGATATAGCCCCAAACAATGCATTTATCATTAGTGGAGGTTCAAATTTACCCCTCAACTATGGGAGGAGATCCTCTCCAGTATTTTTCTATCCAGTAATAGTCGTGCATTGTTGGATACTAGCAACGCGTAAACTATAGAATTAAGGGTCTGGATTCATTTTGTTTTACCCTCTGCTTGAATTTGGACCCAAATATACCCTTATCAAGAGCAAACTAGCTCATATTTGCCCCTCAAAACTAAAAGAATTCATTTTTTGATCAATCCTTTAGTTTACGATCAAAAATTTTATTTGACTTCTATTTATAAAGAAGGGGAAAAAAGAGTATGTAATTTTTTTCAAAAGTAGAAATTCATAAAGTATTTTTGTTTCGCTCAAAATATAACTAATGTCGTCTTTTTTTTAGTTTGTCTTTTTGAGACCAATACTCTCAGGTCTACACAATTGCACTTATATGTGGATTCTTAAAGATTATTTATTTTCCTATGAAAAATAAATGATTTTCTAGAGTTGTTTTCTATTTAATTGTTGTTCAATTTTAGTGGAGTAAAAAAAAATTAAGAGAAAGATAGGAATATGATAAGCAAATTTTTACATGAAACTTTTGGGATTAAGATTAATTGTCTTGCAAGGTGCATTTTTATCATAATAATCAAAATATATTTTTAATGGATAAAATAAGAAATTGGAAGTTCGTTAATTTTAAGAGACAAATATGAGCCAGTTCTCTTATAATAAGAGCATATTTAGGACCAAAGGTAAACGGAGGACGGATTTGTTATATTTCTTATAGCTGGGGGGAAAATTTGAACCGGTCCACTTAATGATATAGGCATGTTTGAGAAGAAATCCAAAATAAGGGTAAATTTGTTCTATTTTCCCCAAGTGATGGGATTCTTTTGGCCCTTTTCCTCAGAATATGGAAAAGGTCTTGTAAAAGGTATGTGTTCCAAATTATGTTTTCCTATTTGGAAATTAGATACATTTTGAAACAAGGAAATAAAGAACAACAAAATCCATTAGGGGCGGAGGACTTGAAAGCACTTGAAGGTGTCCCATGAATAAATAATCTGTTCAATGATACACTTCATAGAACTAAAAGAAATGCAACTCTTATTTCGAAAGATTGATCATTTCAAACATTCCGGACATTAAGGCTGCAAAGAATGTAACTTGTCAAACAAAATTTCTTGTCCATTTACTTCTTTATTAATGGATATAATTGAAACAAAGACTCGGATATTATTTTCAGCGAACTCGAGCTGATTAAGCTCCGCAGCTCTATTTGACCACACGATGAAATTCAAGAAAGTTCACATGGTAGCATACAAAGCGCATGCCATCTTTGATTCTCGACCCCGGCTGCATATCTATGTAGTAGTCTCAACTACTCATCTTTCCTGATTAACCAACATAACCTCCTCGTGGATCATCGTAATCAGTGTAAATTGCCACTTATGAAACTTGTTTTCCTTACTCCTACCAGGGAAGTCATTTTCCTGATTTTAAGAGACTTGTTTTGATGAAGAAAATATTTTTCCAAACATGACACTGGCAAAATTGGAAACATTTTCCATACTAACCACACCCTGTAAGTGTATTTAAGATGTTGTAGCACGTAACATACCTTATTTTAGTTGAATCCTTTCTTCAAATGGTTCCCTATGCAGCTGAAACCATAAAGGGAAACGCTAGGGATTTACATTAGAGAGCAAATTTATATTAAATTTTAGTGTGTCCTCTGATGTACAAGCTATATGTACATCACTACATATGGTATACAAAAGAATGATCATGAATTATTAAATGAACTATGTACCCCTTAACTTCTAACAGGGATAAAAACTGCTACAAAAACCTCAGCGTGCACAACTAAATATGTTATGAAAGGAGGTGGCAGACACCCTAAGAGCAGGAATACCTTTATCTTTTTCTCTCTGATTCTGATGCTGATTCTTCATTCAATATGAAAATTCATTGCCTCTGAGGGATATATACTTTTTAACCCATATTGAAATGTCCTCTAAGCAAGCCTGAGCTTTAGGAGTTTTCTGAAGCACATTAAGAGTAGCAAAGTCATGTACAGAATCCTTGTAATCAAGAAGAGGGGCATCAATGTTCACTCTTCGAAGTTCCTCTGAATATGCAATAGCCCTGTCTCGCATCCAATCATGCTGTGCAACCACTGTAAGTGTTGGTGCCATATGCTTTAGGTTCAAGAGTGTATCTTTTCCTGGTACAAGAGGATTTGCAGCTAGATGGTCCAGATTGAAATTTGTTTCCCCGAGGAAAAGTTTCCAAGCAAGAATGCATGAAGCTTTATCATAGAGGTATGAGTTTGCTAGTTTCAACTCTGAATGCGTAGGAATGTTTCCAATGAAGAAAGGGTACATTAGAACTTGAGCCACTACTTTTATAGGATCCAAAAGCTTTCCTGCCTCAACAGCATATCGGGCAACATAATTTGCGATGTTGGCTCCACAGCTTACTCCAAGGAGGACACACCTATAAGATCAGATTGAACCAAGTTATGATCATTTCCATCTTTCACAAAAATTCTATAATAAATATACAAATACAGGTTTGGGAGGCAATTACTTAGTTTCATTTGTGCTTCTTAAGATCATCTAATAAACTGAGAATGTTAAAAAGAGAGCTGACAAGCAGGTTTTGAAGAGGATCCTATACCTTAGTTATGATTTCATAGAGCCTTTTGACCATGGTTTTACATGAATTTATCACACCATCTCACTTCAAACTCTAATGTGACTCCTCAAAATTCTCCGTTTCCTAGGTCTGAAGACTTAAAACACCATCACAAGGCCATGTCCGTTTAACTTAGAGCTCAATGGATCAAATATAAGAAGAAGCACACAGGAGTGGGAAAAATAGAGTTAATCATTAGCAGTTTTACCTAAGGTCAATGTGTTTGCATAGTATTAGTTGGTGATGCTCTCCATATAAAAAGTATCCCTCAAGAACGGCATATTTTTATATTTGAAAACTCTTTATGAAAAATGTTCTTTCAGCCATAGAATGCCATGGCATGTCTAAGGCCACAATTGTTTTAGGGTACTCCTTTCTTAAATTCTGTACTCATTTAATCGCCATGAAGTATAAAATTTAAAATTAATAAACAAAGCAATCAGAACAGATATTCACTATGCCAAAAGCTTCAACATTGTATAACACGAGAATTAGTAATTAACTGAAATTTATACCTTGAAGAGTCTAAATGAGCAGCTAACCAAGGGTCAACCATAGAAGCTCCAAATCCATCAAAAATTCGCCTTCCACTACCCTTCTCCCCATTACCAATCCATTTATCCAAACTCGACCTTCCACATTCAGCCAGGTTAGCTTGCTTAGCTAACCATTTAATGGCCATAACCCCATCTTCAAATGCAGCAGGATACCGACTCTCCGGTGCCAGCCTATACCCAACTGAGACCACAATCGCATCACAAGATTTCGCCAATTTCCTACAGAAAACGTCATTAGAGACTGTATCAATCCCCCCACTCACCCATGCACCACCATGAAACTGCAAAATCACCGGCAATTTCTTGCAACTGTTCCCATTTTTATAGATTGGCACATAACCCCCATAAACCCCTTCACTGGAGACCGAATTTCTTAGAGCGGATTGAGGGAGGAAAATTCTGAGGGAGAGATTTGTCAAAGGATCAATATGAAGGTCCTTAGTTGCAACCCCATCGTTAGAGAAGCTAGGATTACAAGTGGCAGTGGTTTCATCAGCGCGTGAAACGACACCGTTAAAAGGGTCTGAAGTTGAGGATTCGATTAAGGTTTGTAATCGGCGTTTAAGGTTGTACTTGAACAGTACGCTATAAACTTTCACCATTAAGCTCGGCATTTTCTCCGTTAACGGATACTCTATTGAAATTTGAAGAAGCACTAAGATTTTAAAATGAAGGAATTAAGGAAGCGTTGATGATTAAGAGGTCATCGCCGCGGAGGAATTTGTTTCGTTCAAAGGAATAGACGGAGAAAATGGGACTTTTCAGCTGCGGAAGCTTCCATTAATGGTTTTGAATTCTTCGGTGAGCGGTTGATACGTGTGGGCGTCAGCCATGAATCATTTGAATGTGGCCGAGATTACACGTTAGTGTATAATAATAAAATTAACATAAGAGGATTTACCACATTATTTGATAACTACTTGTAGTCATTAATTTTTAAGTGATTCTTGTATAAATATTTTTTATATAAAGCTAAATTCGATATAGAAAAGTTTACATTTCAAAAGACAATTAGAATGTCACATCTTTGAATATGACCTAAAGTACTTTTTGAATCTCTTTTGCCACTTTACTATAATTCTCCCTAATATCAACAAGATTCGATAATTTATAAGTATATAATATATTTTTTTTAATTTCTTTCTTCCATTTACACTCAATAGTTCTATCACATGAGGAATGCAATTGAACCACTTTCCTACTACCAAATTTTGCCCCTAAGTTCAAGCTAATTTGATGTCATGCAGTTTTCACCATCGGCTCTTTCTCTCTTTTCGATCTCCATCCCTCTCTCAACGTTGAGCTACTACATCCACAGGAGAGATCGTCGGCGCCGGCGACCACAAGCAGGTAGGTCGCCCTCTTTCCCCTCCTCTCTCCTCCCTCTTTCTTCTTACTGCCTCTCCCCCTTTTTCTTCTTTCTTCCCTTCTGTTCTTGCTTTACTTTTCCCCCCACTTCAGTCCCCACGGGCGTTCTCCTGCCAGAGACTCCTCTCGTCTCTCCTCTCTCGTCTCTCCTCCTTCTTCTCTTTTCTCGTACTGCTCTCTTCCTCTCTCCCCCTTTTTTGTTCACCCTGCCCCTAAAACCCTAACAGGGTTGCCTCCGTCTGCAACCCTAGCTGCCCCTCTCTTCTTTCTTTTGTCTCACTCGCGTCCCCCCCCCCCAAACACCCCACACCCTTTTCCCCTTATTTGTGTTGGACTCTTCGATTCTTCAACCCTCCCCGTTGCACTCGCCGGCGATCTGCCCCTCGTTTAGTTGGGCAGCCCAAACTGCCATAGAATTAAACACCGGTGCTGTGGGGGCAGGTTGACAACCCCCCTCCCTGTAGGTTTCATGGTTGGTGTGTCGTGATTTTTCAGGTTGTTAGCCACAGCAGTTGGCTATGAGGGTGAGGTGTACGAGCGAGCAGCGCGAAGAAGCCCTAGTTGGTGTTAGCAAAGGCCGGTGGGAGTTGGAAGTAAGTACGTTAGTTTTTCACGACCTCGCGTGTGCACCAAGTCGAATTTCCAGGTTCTATTCTTGGGAGTTGGTACCTCCCGCTTTCCTATTTCTTAGGTAAATTGTTGACATTTTAGTTTGCATTAGTTTAATCATATTTAGCGTGCCTGTAGTTACTTGTTTTCTTTGCCTATTTTGTGTTAGTGATTTTTCTTAGTATGTTATAGGTATAGTGGCTGTGGTCTGGGATGATAGAGTAAGGTCAAGTCCTCAGAGAGGGCGAGGGTGGGAACAGGGGGTGAGACGAGAGGCAAGGGAGGTAAGGGGAACAATGGAACCTATATGTTGAGAATTGGGTCATGGAACATAGGAACATTAACGGGTAAGTCTATAGAATTGGCAAAGATTTTCCAGAAGAGGAATGTCAATATAGTGTGTGTCCAGGAGGCTAGGTGTGTAGGATCGAAGGCGAGGGATGCGGACGGGTATAAGCTGTGGTACTCTAGAGTCATGAAGGGTAGGAATTGAGGGGGTATTTTGGTGGATATGGATCGTAGAGAGTCTGTGGTAGAGTTTAGGTAGGTGAATGATAGATTAATGACTATTAAGTTAGTAGTTGTAGAGTGCACCATAAATGTCGTTAGCGTTTATGCATCGCAAGAGGGCTTGGATGAGGAGGTTAAAAAGCGCTTCTAGGAGGGGTTGGATGAGATTGTGCGTAGTATTCTGCTTGCTAAGAGGTTATTTATAGGAGGCGATTTCAATGGTCATATTGGGTTGACTGCTAGTGGCTTTAGCGAGATGCATGACGACTTCGGTTTTGGGGATAGGAACGGGGGAGGTACTTCGTTGTTGGATTTTGCTAAGGCATTTGAGCTGGTGATTGTGAACTCTAGTTTTCCAAAGAGGGGGGAGCATTTGTTTACTTTCCAAAGTACGGTGGCAAAGACTCATATTTGATTATCTTCTCCTCAGGAGGTGTCAAAGAGGGCTATGCAAGGATTGCAAGGTTATACCGGGTGAGACCTTCGGATGCAGAATAGGCTCTTGGTGATGAACATTGGTATCACGATAAAGAGGAAGAAGAGGTTTGTACGAGGACGACCGAGGATCAAGTGGGGAACCTTGACTAAGGATAGAGCTCAGGAGTTGGAGGGGGGGTTATCGACTATGGGAGTTTGGAGGAGTAATGGGACACGAGCATTATGTGGACGATGATGGCAAACAGTATAAGGGAGGCGGCGAGAGAGGTGTTAGGAGTCTCGAAGGGTTACTCTGGAGGGCATAAAGGTGACTGCTGGTGGAATGAAGTGGTCCAAGGTACAGTGGAAGAGAAGAAGGCGGCATACCTGAATTTAGTAAGGAGCATAGGCGAGGAGGAGATGAGAGCGAATAGAGAGAGGTATAAGGTAGCTAGGAAGGAGGCGAAGTTGGCAGGCTAAGACTGCAATATTTGGTCGTCTGTACGAGGAACTAGGGGATAAAGGCGGGGAGAAGAAGTTATTCCGGCTAGCCAAGGCGAGAGAGAGGAAAGCTCAGGATCTAGACCAAGTGAGGTACATAAAAAACGAGGACGGTAGAGTATTGATGGGAGAGGCTCAGATGAAGTGGAGATTGAAGACTTACTTTCATAGACTTATGAATGAAGAGCGGATCGAGACATTGTGTTAGGTGAATTGGGAGATTCTGAGAGTCGTCGAGAATTTACATGTTGTAGATGCATTAAGGCTGAGGAGATCGTGGGGGCTATGCGTAAGATGATTAGGGGTAGAGCAACTGGGCCAGATCATATTCCGTTAGAATTTTGGAGGTGTGTGGGTAGAGCAGGCTTGGAGTGGTTGACTGGGTTGCCGGATGAGTGGAGGTGGTGAACGGTGGTACTGTTATACCAGAACAAAGGTGATATTCAGAGTTATAACAACTATAGGGGTATCACGTCACTACGTCATACCATGAAAGTTTGGGAGAGGGTGGTAGAAGTGAGGGTGAGGAGGACGATGTCTATATTTGCCAACCAGTTCGGGTTCATGCTGGATCCTTCAACTGCGGAATCTATCCACCTTTTTAGGAGGTTAGAGGAATAGTACAAGGATAGGCAGAAGGATCTGCACATGGTGTTTATTGACATGGAGAAAGCATATGACAAGGTCCCTAGAGAGGTTCTTTGGAGATTGTTGGAGGCTAAAGGTGTGGCTGTTGCCAACATCAGGGCGATTAAGGACATGTATGATGGAGCTAGAACTCTGGTTAGGATAGTGGGAGGTGTCCGGTTGTTATAGGATTACACCAAGGATATGCGCTCAGCCCGTTCTTATTTGCCCTGGTGACGGACGCATTGACACACCATATTCAAGGGGAGGTGTCATGGTATATGTTATTCACTGTTGACATAGTTCTGATTGATGAGGTGCAAGGCAGCATTAACGATAGGCTGGACGTTTGGAGACAGGCCCTTGAGTCTAAAAGTTTCAAGTTGAGCCAGACTAAGACGGAATACCTAAAGTGTAAGTTCAGCACGGAGCCGAGGGTAGTGGGTATGGAAGTGAGGCTTGAATCATCGGTCATCCCTAAGAAAGGCAGTTTCAAGTACCTTGCGTCGGTTATCTAGGGGGATGAGGAGATCGAAGATGATGTCACACACCGTATAGAGGTGGGTGGATGAATAAGAGGTTAGCATCTGGAGTCTTGTGTAATAGGAAAGTGCCATCGATACTCAAAGATAAGTTTTATATAGCAATGGTTAGACCGGCCATATTGTATGGGGTTGAGTGTTAGCCAGTTAAGAACTCACATATCCAGAAGATGAAAGTAAGAGAAATGAGGATGTTGAGGCGGATGTGCGCGCACACTAGGATGGATAAGATTAGGAATGAAGATATTCGCGAGAAGGTGGGCATGACTCCTATGGATGACAAGATGCGAAAAGCGAGGCTCAGATGGTTCTAGAATGTACGGAGGAGAAGCCCAGATGCCCCGGTAAAGAGGTGTGAGCGATTGGCTTTGGCGAGTACGAGAAGAGGTGTAACGACCCGACTAGTCGTTTTGAGAATTAGCATTCCTTTCTGTCGCTTAAAGTTTCGAGCAGCTTCGTATTGTGTATCATGACTTTCATGTGTAGCCGGATTTGGTTTTCGGATGATTCGGGATTGATTTGAAGAATGATTCTTGTTCTAGAAGCTTAAGTGGCTAGAGTTGACCGGAGTTTGAGATTTGTGTAGGCGACTCTGGAATGGTGTTTTGATGATTCCAATAGCTTCATATGGTGATTTTGAACTTAGGCGTATGTCCGAATTTGGATTTGGAGGTCCGTAGGTTGTTTTGATGTATTTTGGTAAAAATTAGAAAGTTGAAGGTTTTGGAAAGTTGAGAGGTTTGACCGGGCGTTGACTTTGTTGATATCGGGTTTGCATTTCAATTTCGAGAGTTGGTATAGCTCTGTTGTGTCATTTGGGACTTGCATGCAAAATTTGACATCATTTTGGGTTGATTTGATATGATTTGGTGCGAGTTGTAGAAGTTGAAAGTTCATAAGTTCATTAAGTTCGATTTGAGGTGCGATTCATAGTTTTGATGTTGTTTAATGTGATTTGAGGCCTCGAGTAGGTTCGAGTTATGTTATGGGACTTGTTGGTATGTTTGGACGGGGTTCCAAGGGTTATGGTGAGTTTCGGAGTTGTTTCGGACCATTTCTAGGACATTTTTAGTTGCTAGTTTTTAGCCACTGAGGTGTGCATCGCGATCGCAGACTTTGGATCGCATTCACGAAGAGCAAATTGCTGTTTGGGGCATTGTGAATCGCGACCGCGGAAGCCTTTTTGCGATCGCGTAGAAGAAAATTTTGCTGTCACAGGACTAATTTTGGAAGCTTATATCTTGCAATCTATAAGAAATTTAGAGATGATCCTAAATGAAAGTTATAGCCTTTTGTGTCATATTTTCAGAACATCAAACCGTTTGTCATTTGGAATTTTATACAAAAATTTATGGCAGATATACTATAGGCTATCTGAGAAGAGTTTAGGAAAGGTAATGGAAATCTTCATTGTGATAGCAGGGAAATGGCCGCGATCGCGAAGGGTAAAATGTGTGTTGGAAAATTTTTTAATTGCGATCACGAGGTTACCTCTGGAGCAGTGTTTAAAGTACTCTATTTCGAAGGTCTTGGTCATTTTCATCATATTTTGAGCTATGGAGCTCGAATTTGGGCGATTGAAGGGGATTTTCACACTTTGGATTGGGGTAAATGTTCTTTACCCTGATTTGATAACATTTCATGATTCTATCTTTATTTTTATCATTAAATTAGTGATTTGAATTGGAAAAAAATTAAAAAAAAATTAAAAACTTTCAAAAATATAAAATGACGATTTGAAGGCAAATTTAATGTCGGAATTGGTTAATTTTGGTATGGTTGGACTCTTATCGAAATGGTTGTTTGGATTTTGCAAAAATTGTCGGGTTCCAAGGTGCGGGCCTGGGGTTGAATTTTTAATTTTCATTAAAGATCAAAACTTTATTATCTGAAATTTTTTCCTATGATTTTTATTTATGATATTGAGTTATTTTGGCTAGAGTTGAGCCATTCGGAGGTTTATTTCACATGAGAAGGTCATTTTAGAATATTAATTTGACTTCTTTGAGGTAAGTATCTTGCCTAACTTTGTGTGGGGGAGCTACCCCTTAGGATTTGAGTTGTTCGTGCTATTTGAGTTATGTCGAACCTGTGTACGCGATATGACGAGTGTGTTCTCAGGCTTACATGTGAAAATTGACCGGTTTAGACTCTTAGGCTTCTTTCATGTATTTATTTGGAATTGTTAGCACATGTTATATCTCTTATTCGTCATGTTTACAACCACATTCTTTATTTGAAGTTGTCGTTACATGTCACATCCTTTACTTGTTAAGTTTACTTTTATATGCTTTATTTTTAATTGTTACCTCTTTTATTATTATGTGACTTCTTTTATTATTGAGTTACTCTTAATTGATGTTATTTTTACATGAGTATTGCCGGGTCATTTTCATTCATTTAGACGTAGTTGCTAGTTCGTGCCATCTCTTTCATTGTTATCCTATTTCATACACTAGAATTCGAAGTTTGTCATTTTATGGAAATAACTTCATCATCGAGTAGATCCTTAAGAAATTAATTGAAGTTGAAGTTATTGAAAGTCATTAATCTATTTTAATGGAAGTTGAGTTTAAAGGGGGTGTTGTTCATAATTGAGTTACTTTTCCGTTCATTTTGTTGTTATTGAGATTCTATACACATTGTGTTGGAGCAGTGTGCTATTCGTTGTGGAAATATTGATATTGTTGGTTCTTTCGGAAAGGTTGTGGTCTATAGGCACTTATGGTATGAATTGATATGCCCTGTTGTTCTGATGTTAGCACATGTGAAATATTGTGTGGATTGCTTGTTGTTATGTGGAGCATAAGGGTGGCATCTCACTGTTGTTGTTAAACGGGGCATATGGGTGGCATCCCACCGTTGTTGATTGTCGGGAGTGATACGAGTGGCTATTGTATTATTGTCCGGACAGAGCGATAATGGTGGCTATCATACTGAGTAATACGGGTGGCTATCAGAGCGATAAGGGTGGCTATTATACAGAGCGATACAGGTGGCTAATGATATAGTCAGGACGGAGTGATACGGGTGGCAATGTCAGGGATGATGTGTGATGGCTAGGGGTATTATATTAACGATATTTGTGTGTTAGTGTGATTCTCCTTGTGTAATTCATACACCTTATGTGACTTGTTGTGTTGCTTTCAATGAGCTACTCGATATCTTTGATATTACTTGTTGACTTGGGCTGTAATAGTATACTTGCACAAGCATACACCGTAGCATGCCACTTATACTGATTCAGGAGTATGAAACTTAATATTTATTGATCATGCACATGTATTCCTATTTTATCTGCTTTAAATTTGATATTGAGCGCTTGACCATGTCGGGCGGATTGTGATATTGAGCTTGTGGCCATGCTGCAATGATTGTGATTGTAAGCCTGTGATCATGCCAGGCGAATTGGGATATTGGCACATGCATTGTCCATGCGGTTGTGACTAGACATGTGGGCACAAGGTGCCGTGAGCATATGATTTGTGGTTTGAGACTCGTGACTTGTGATTATGAGATGAGGTATCTCGGAGTAATTCGATGTGAGACATGTGTTGGAACGGCTTGCCTGTTGGTTGACATCTATTTCCCTTATATGTTTCGCTGGTACTGTAACGATGTTCTATTAGTTTAAATGTATAAATCATATGTTGATTCTTGTTGCCATTACCGATTCCTGCTTTCATTATTAGCTTTACACTTTTATATTGCACATGTTATTTTGACTAGTAGGTGTCTTGACTTGTACCTCATTACTACTTCACCGAGGTTAGTTTTGATACTTACTAGGTACCAACTGTGGTGTACTCATGCTACACTTTTGCACATTTTTGTGCAGATCCAGATATTGGAGATATCGGACTCGGGCAGAGTTAGCTTATTGATTGTGAGTATTCAAGGTAGAGCTGCTTGGTCATTGTAGTCCCTTGGAGTCCTTTCCTTTCATTATACTGTCAGCTTGTCATTTGAACAGTATTGTATTTCTATCTTTGAGAACTTTTTATGTATTCAGCCAGAGTTTGTGACTCTATATTACCTAGTCTTGGGAGGTTGTTATGATTATTGCCGCGTAGGCTCATTTCGCTTTTGTTTCAGTATTCATATTAAACTCTGTTCTAAATTATCATTGTTAAACTTGCTTAATTGTTGTAAGTAATCGCCTTACCTAGTCTTTGAGACTAGGTTCCATCACGATGCCTGTGGTGGGATTTTGGGTCGTGACAAGTTGGTATCAGAGCTGTTCATAGGTTCTACGAGTCACGAGTAAGTTTATTAAAGTCTTGCAGATCGCTACGGAGACGTCTGTGCTTATCTGCAAGAGGCTACGGAACTATTAGGAAAATTCCACTTATTTTATTCCCGTTATGCGGATTTGTTGATTTCAAAGTTTGAGCCTTTGTATCTCTATTCTCTCACAGATGGTGAGGACACGCGCTAGCGGATCAGCTGTATAGACACCCACGCCCCCTGCTAGAGCAGCGAGAGGCCGGGGAGGTAAAGGACGAGGATAAGCACGTGCCATAGCTAGAGCACTAGCCGGAGCTAGAGCACCTGCCAGAGCAGCAGTTGAGGAGCCGCTAGTAGCTCCGGTTGGGGGACAAGCACTTGAGGTGCCTGTTGTTATACCCAGACTTCAGGATACTGTAGCGTAGTTCCTGAGCATGTTTGGTAAATTGGCTTAGGCGGGATTGATCTTCGTTGCACCAACTACTTCACAAATAGGGGGAGGAGCTCGGACTCCTACTGCCCCCCGTACTCCAGAGCAGCAGGCTCATGTTGGTCATACTCCGGATGTGGTACCGGTACAACCTGTTATTCCAGTTCAACCTGAGGTCAGGCCAGGTGCATCAGAGGAGGAGCAGAAGAGGCTTGAGAGGATCAGGAGGTATAGTCCACCTACTTTCAGTGGCACAACTACCGAGGACGTATAGGGTTTTCTAGGTAGATGTCACCGTATTCTCCGCACCATGCGTATTATGGAGGTGAGTGGAGTTTCTTTTACTGCATTTCAATTGTCGGGAGCAGCATATCAGTGGTGGCAGGTTTATGAGGAAGTAGAGTAGCTGATGCAGCACCACCCACTTGGGCTAAGTTTTCAGAGATGTTTTTGAGGGAGTTTGTTCCCTAGACCATTCGGGGTACGTGGCGCACAAAGTTTGAGTAGTTGTGTCATGTCACATGATGGTGTCAAAGTATGCCAGCAGGTTTAGTGAGTTATCTTGTCTGTACCTACTTTGGTTCCTACAACCAGAGAGTGAGTCTGCAGATTTATCGAGGGGCTCAGTTACGATCTTAGATTCAGCATGGCTCGGGAATTGAATACTAATACTCCATTTTAGCATGTTGTGGAGATTGCCAGGATATTAGAGCGTATTCGAGGTGAGGAGAGGGAGGATAAGGAGGCCAAGAGGTCTTAGGTTCTGGAGGGTTAAGTGGATTCTACTCTTCAGCTATGACCCACTATGGCAGATGCTCTGGCAGTTGGCCAGTCCAGTTAGCACTTCAGACTACTCGTGGTGCTCCAGTTAGTCAGGGTACTCATATGGGAAAATCATCTTTTAGGGCACCACCTGCATAGGGTTCCTATAACGGTTATTCCAGTTATCCAGCACAGACTCAGTATGAGCAGCTACACCCGCAGAAGGGTTGTTATGAGTGTGATGATACTAGGCACATTGTGAGAGATTGTCCCAGACTCGGGAGAGGGTGGATTTCATCAGAGCACTCAGGCTACGGGCTCTATTCCAGTTGCTACTCCATTTGTACAGCCAGCTAGGGTCGGACGACAGGCGGGTAGAGGGCGCCCTAGTGGGGGAGGCCCAGCCCGTTGATATGCTTTCCATGGTAGGGCTGAGGTCGCTACAGCAGATGGTGTCATTACAAGTATGGTTTTGATTTGTTATAGAGGAGCTTCATTCTTATTTTGATTCGGTTCTGTTTATCGGGGTGAGTCCTCCTATCTTGCTTCATATATGGGTGAGTTTCGTGATTCTTGTATTCTACTTACGTGTTTACCCCTGTTGCGAGATTCTATAGTGGTAGCCCATGTCTATTGTCTTGGTTTGTTCACTACTGAGAGTTATAAGACTAGAATGAACTTTCTGTTACTCATTACGGTAGGTTTTTATGTGGTTTCTCGGTAGTTTGGTTACGATTTGTGATTTAGGTGCTTTACCGGTATGGGAAGTCCGTTACTTGTTGTGATTTTTTTTTTGCGGAATTGAGTTAGTGGAAGTTTTGGTTGGTGTGATGTGTATTCTACTATTGATTCAGATCTAAGGATGGGATCCTTGCATTTTTGTGTGGTTTGATAAGTTTGAACCGGGCTATGTGTCGAGGTGGAGTTATATTGGAATGAGATCCTTGTGATTAGTTCGTAGGCTTTGTTTCTCCCTTGTGGAACGGATTAGTAGTATGGTACTGATAGGGAGTTCTGCCTGTCAGATTTGTGTGATAGTTCTCTCATGTGTTTCTCTTTCCATATTCAGCCATATTCGCATTGTGCTTATTGGGTTTAGCTTGCGAGGTATGTTCCCAGGTGGCGTTGGGTCTGACTTGTTGATTTGGATGAGTGATTATGAGATTTTCATGTTTCTTGCATCACTATCAGTGTTGTGAAGGTTTGGGACAAGGTTTTAGTTGTTATGAGGTTATTTACCGGTGTTGGATTTGTTTAGGGCAGAGATGTTGGTATAGGCATGTGGGTGTGTATTACACCGGGTGGTCATACCTTGTGGGTGTATGCATGAGCTGTGGCAGTTAGTGGCAGGAAATGATCAGATGGTGAAAATTTTGGTTTTAAGACTTATCAATGTGGGTGGCAGGAAAACTCTTCAGTTGAGATGGTGTTGTCGGCCCAATGTGGATTGGGGTGACGTGGGATCACCCGTGAGTATATATATGATGAGTACATTCAGTGATTTAATAACTTCGGAACGGTTCTTGGCACGTTCGAGGACAAACGTTTGTTTAAGAGGAGGAGAATGTAACGATCCGACTGGTCGTTTTGAGAATTAGTGTTCTGTTATGTGGCTTAAGGTTTTGAGCAGCTTCGTATTGTGCATCATGACTTACATGTGTGGCCGGGTTCAGTTTTCGGATGATTCGGGATTGATTTGAAAGAATGGTTCTTGTTTTAGAAGCTTAAGTGGCTAGAGTTGACCGGAGTTTGACTTTTGTGTCAAGACTCCAGAAAGGTATTTTGGTGATTCCAATTCCGGTGATTTTGGACTTAGACGTATGTCTTGATTTGGATTGGAGGCCCGCGGGTTGATTTGAGGTATTTTGGCGAAAATTAAAAAGTTGAAGGTTTGGAAGGTTGAGAGATTTGACCGGGAGTTGACTTTGTTGATATCAGATTCACATTTTGATTCCGTGAGATGGTATAGCTCCGTTGTGTCATTTGGGACTTGCATGAAAAATTTGACGTCATTTCGGGTTGATTTGATATGATTCGGCGCGAGTTGTAGAAGTTGGAAGTTCATAAGTTTATTAAGTTCGATTGTGGTTCGTTTCATAGTTCTGATGTTGTTTAATGTGATTTGAGGCCTCGAGCAGGTCCGCGTTATGTTTTTAGACTTTTTGGTATGTTTGGACGAGGTCCCGAGGAGTTGGTGAGTTTCGGGGTGGTTTCGAACCATTTCTAGGCCCTTTTTAGTTGCTGATTTTTTGCCACAGGGGTGTGGATCGCGATCGCAGACTTTGGGTCGCGTTCTAGAAGAGCAAATTGTTGTTTGGGGCACTTTGAATCGCGATCGCGGAAGCCTTTTCGTGATCACGTAGAAGAATATTCTTCTGTCACAGGACTGACTTTGGAAGCTTATATCTTGGAATCTATAAGGAATTTGGAGATGATCCAAAAAATAAAAGTTGTAGCCTTTTGTTTCTAGTTTTTAGAAGATCAAACCGTTTGTCATTTGAAATTTTGTACAAAAAGTTATGGTTGATATACTATAGGCTGTCTGAGAAGAGTTTGGGAAGGGTAATGGAAATTTTTATCGCGATCGCGGGGAAATGGCCGCGATCGTAAATGTGTGGTAGAAAACTTTGAATCGCGATTGCAAGGTTGGTGTCTGGGATGGCGAAGGGTACCTCTGGAGCATTGTTTAAAGTGCTCTATTTCGAAGGTTTTGGTCATTTTATCATATTTTGAGCTATGGAGCTTGAATTTGGGCGATTTTGAACGGGATTTTCATACTTTGAATTGGATAAGTGTTCTTTACCTGGATTTAATTATATTTCATGATTCGATCTTTGTATTTATCATTAAATTAGTGATTTTAATAGGAGAAAGTGAGAATTTTTGTAAAAACTTTCAAAAATATAAAATGAGGATTTGAAGGCTGACTTGAGTTGGAATTAGATAATTTTGGTATAGTTGAACTCTTATAGGAATGGGTGTTAGGATTTTATGAATTTTTTCGGGTTCAGAGGTGTGAGTCCGGAGTTGACTTTTTGGGTTGACCTATTAGTTTTCACTAAACATCGAAGCTTTATTATACGGAATTGTTTCCTATGATTTTTATTTATGATATTGAGTTATTTTGGCGAGTTTTGAATCGTTCAGAGTTTTCACATGAGAAGGTCATTTTAGAGTATTGATTTGGCTTCTTTGAGGTAATTATCTTGCCTAACTTTGTGTTGGGGAGCTCCCCTTTGGATTTGAGTTGTTCGTGCTATTTGTGTTATGTGGAATCCATGTATGCGAGGTGACGAGTGCATACTCGGACTTATATATGAAAATTGACTGGTTTAGACTCCTAGACTTCTTTGATGTATTTATTTGGAATTGCTAGCACATGTTATATCTCTTATTTGTCATGTTTACTATCACATATTTTATTTAAAGTTGTCGTTACATATCACATCATTTACTTGTCATGTTTACTCTTATATGCTTTAATTGAAATTGTTACCTCTTTTATTATTATGTGACTTCTGTTATTGTTTAGTTACTCTTAATTGAAGTTGTTATTATATGATATCCTTTTGTTGCCGAGTCATTTTCATGCATTTAGACGTAGTTGCTAGTTCGTGCCATCTCTTTTATTCTTAGCCTATTTCATACACTAGAATTTGAAGTTTGCCATTTTATGGTCATCATCGAGTTGATCCTTAAGAAATTAATTGAAGTTGAAGTTATTGAAAGTCATTAATCGATTTTAGATGAGGTTGAGTTTAAAGGGGGTGTTGTTCATAGTTGAGTTACTTTCCCGTTCATTGTTGTTATTGAGATTCTATATATATTGTGTTTGAGCTGTTGGCTATTTGTTGTGAAAATATCGATATTGTTGGTTCTTTTGGAATGGTTGTGGCCTTTACGCACTGTGGCATGAGTCATGTTGTTGTGATGTTTGCTCATGTGAATTGTTGTGTGGATTGGTTGTTGTTATGCAGAGCATAAGGGTGGCATCTCATTGTTGATGCTATGCTGGGGATAAGGGTGGCATCTCACAGTTGTTGATTGTATGGAGTGATACATGTGGCTATTGTGTTTGGGCGGAGCGATAAGGGTGGCTATCATACGGGGTGATATGGGTGGCTATCGAAGCGATAAAGGTGGCTATTGTACAGAGTGATACGGGTGGCTGACGATATCGTCAGGACGGAGCGATACGGGTGGCTATCGGAGAGATAAGGGTAGCAACGTCAGGGATGATGTGTGATGGCTGGGGGTATTATGTTTTTTTTTTTGATAAATATAGTTTTTATTAATTAGCAAAATATTACAGGAACGGAGGGGGACATGAACCTTACCTCCCATAAAAAGTACATGTACCTTGTCTTCCTAAAGCGTTGACTAAAAGTACCTATGCAAATAGTAAGTGGTTAGATGGTGTGCATGTTTGATCATCAGGATTTGGTGATCAGATGTACCTAAGTGGTTAGGGCGCGTCAAACCTATAGTGATGTAATGACTATTTGTCTTATAATATTGATAGATAGTCATATTTACAAAAATAATGAGAAATAAATCAAGGTCGACTGTACAAAATACATATGTTCCTAATTCTACTAATGAGTGAAAAGTAGTTTTCTTGTCCCATTGAAACTACTTATGTCAAAAGCTTGGAGTTTTCCGAGAAAATGCTCTTCCCCTTTGTTTTGACACAGTTGAAGATACTTATCAAAAGTAAGCCTTTTAGTAAAAGGGTGATAATGGTATCCTCAGGTGAAAGAGGGAGTCTGGTGGAATGTGTCCTGCTGCTTGTGCAATCTGCTGCTGTCTCTCTGGCTGCTGATGTGCCTTATATCAATGAGCATTGTGCTTTCTTTGTACTGGTGCTGACTTGGTGGATTAACTTTATGCTCTTCATGCTGCTGCTGGTGGTATTTGTTTTTGATTCTGCTGCTTGCATTTTTGCTGTGCACTTGAGTTTATTGTTAATGTAGCTACTTGATGTTGTTACTTTTGCTGATTGTTTGAAGGTGCTTCTGTATGCTGTGATGTTGTTGATTGCTGTTGCTGATGTGAACACTGCTGGGATTAGTGTTGAGGATGCTGCTGGTACTGTTGGTACTGTTTTGTTGTTTCTTCTGCTGCTGATGATGTCCTTGCCATGTCTGCTGATGCATGAGCTACTGGTTCTGAAAGTGATGAGAATGCTTAGGATGTTGCTTGCCAGTGTGGAATGTTTGGAGTGTCTGTTTGTTGCTGCATTTATATTAAAGTGATTGAATATCCTAATGAGAGTATGTCTTGATGATTGAATGTCAGTTTTGTTGTTGACTGTAGTGCTGACTCTAGATATGATTTTGGAAGTCATGTTGTTAGCATTGCTGCTGCCCTTGCTTATACTGCCACTGCTGGTATTCTTGTTGCTTATGGTACTACAAAGTAGTGTTGATCCAATGAGAAGTGCCTAGGATGGTGGGGTGTTTATGTTTGGGGATTGTGATGATCCAGAGAGAAGTATTGCTGGTATAGGAACATGGTGATTGATGCAATTGCGTTAGACTGAGCACTGGAGGTGCTAATACCACACAACGCAATTGCGCCAATAACCTGAACCTGTATGGACAGTTGCATCTAATGATGGCTCTGATGTTGCTGATGGTGTCACTGATGTTTCCACTGTTACTGTTACGATTGTTGTTCGCATTCCAGATATTGTTGATGTTGATATTGATAGTGAAAGAATGTTGCATTGTTTTCATAGTTTGCTGCTGCTCAGGTAACCATTGTGTGCTGCTGGTGCTACTTTTGCTTGAGAGCTGTGTTCTGCCAAATGGCAATAATTGCTGGAGTTGTTGCTGCTTCTACTGCACAGATGACCACTGTTTCTGTTTCCACTGCTTCTGTTACTGAGATGAATGATTTTTGCATTTTGTGATTCCTGTGTGAGATGTATTGCTCTATAAGTCTGTTCTGTTGCTTTGGAGGCTAGGGACTGCTTATTTCTCTTGACAATTTGTCTCCCATTCCCAGTGTCATTGGTTGAATCTGTTGTCATTTCTGCTTCTGCTTCAAATGTGTTCAGAATTGATGTTGAGACACAGTATTCCTGCAACAGTGAATGTCTTGAAGATTGTTGGTGCCTATGCCCTTTGATTTTGTTATCTCTGCAGACTTCTATTTCTTTAGCAATCCATTGTGAGTACCAGTGCTCCTGCAAAAGGATCAGTGAAGTTATGAGAGAAAGGGGAGAAGGGGAATGAAGCAGTTTAGTCTGTTGAGGCCTAGTGCTATATCTGCTATGCTTCCCTTGTTGCAACTGTTTGATTGAATGTTGTGACACTGAATTTTGCAGTTGTTGCTGAGTTGTTCCTCCACTATTGTCTCTGATGTTTCTGCTGATCTCTCTGGAGCTGCTCCTGCTATTTTTTACTGTCCCTTCTTCTGCAAAGTCCCTGCAGAATTGGCTGGGATTGCTGCAGTTAAGTTTCCTGTGAATTGAAAGTTGTTTCTGCAAATTAGCTCTAGTGCTGCTGGCCCCTATTGACTGCTCAGTTTGCTGAGTTCTGGTATCTGTGGCTCAGCTGTGTCCTTGCAACATTGTCCAGGAGGTTGTGGTGTGTGTGAGGAGTTGCTGCCATTGGGTGTTATGCAAACTTGTGCTGCCTGTGCTCTTGTTTGTTTCCAGAATTGTGTTTTGTGGGAGGGTATCCAGTTTTCCTGTGTTCCATCTCCAGTTTTGCACCCTGCACATGTAGATCAAACTGTTTAGAGGGAATTGTGATCATTATTCCATAGTTATACCTGATTTTCATCATTTCTTGTTCCTCTTTGTGATCTTTGTTGGAGTCTTTCCTAGCTGTGGACTGCCACAGAGAGCAGCTTGTCATTTTGCTACTTTTACTCTGATGTAGGGGCATTGTGATTTATCAACATTCAGAATTCTTCTACCTAGTGAGTCAAGTTGGCTGAAATGATGACACTCGATTCTTCCCAAATCTAGTGCATAGTTTGCAAGGTGATCTGCCAGTTTGTTGGGTATTATGTTGACTATATTCGTGTGTTAGTGTTATTCTCCTTGTGTAAGTCATACACCTTACGTGACTTATTGTGTTGCTTTCAATGAGCTATTCGATGTCCTTGATATTACTTATTGACTTGGGCTGTAATAGTATACTCACACAAGCATACACCGTAGCATACCACTTATATTGATTCAGGATTATGAAACTTAACATTTATTGATTATGCTTATGTATTCTTGTATTATTTGCTTTCATATTGATATTGAGCCTGTGACCATGCCGTGCGAATTGTGATATCGAGTCATGGTCATGTTGGGCGGAGTGTGATATTGAGCTTGTGACCATGCTGGGCGGATTGTGATTGTGAACCTGTGATCATGCCGGGTGGATTGGGATATTGGCACGTGAGTTGTCCATGCGGTTGTGAATAGACATGTGAGCACAAGGTGCCGTGAGCATATGATTTGTAGTTTGAGACTCGTGATTTGTGGCTATGAGATGAGTATCTCAGAGTAATTCGTTGTGAGACCTGTGTTGGAATGGCTTGCTTGTTGGTTGACATCTATTTCCCTCATATGTTATTGCTGGTACTTTAACGGTGTTCTGTTACTTTAGATGTTTAAATCATATGTTGATTCTTGTTGCCATTTACTAATTCATGCTTTCATTATTAGCTTTATACTTTTATACTGCACAAGTTATTTTGACTAGTAAGTGTCTTGACTTGTAGCTCGTCACAAATTCACCGAGGTTAGTCTTGATAATTAGTGGGTACTGACCGTGGTATACTCATGCTACACTTCTGCACATTTTTGTGCAGATCTTGGTATTGGAGATATCGGACTTGGGCAGAGTTAGCTTATTGATCGTGAGGATTCAAGGTAGAGCTGCTTGGTCGTCGTAGTCCCTTGGAGTCCTTTCCTTTCATTGTACTGTCAGCTTGTCATTTGAACAGTATTGTATTTCGATCTTTAAGATCTTTCCATGCATTCAGCTAGAGTTCATGACTCTGTATTACCTAGTCTTAGGTGGTTATTTCCGTGTAGGCTCATTTCGCTTTTGTTTCGGTATTCAAATAAAACTTTGTTCTAAATTATCATTGTTAACCTGACTTAATTATTGTAAGTAATTGGCTTACCTAGTCGAAGAGATTAGATGCCATCATACGCCTGTGGTGGGATTTTGGGTCGTGACAAGAAGTAGAGGGTAGCCTAAGAAGTATTGAGGAGAGGTGATCAGGCATGACATGGCGTGGCTTCAGATTTCCGAGGACGTGGCCATTGATAGGAAGTGTGGAGGTCGAGCATTAGGGTTGTAGGTTGTGAGGCAGTGTAGCATTTTTCTACATCGTAGCGGTGTGAGGCTAGTCTGATAGGATTTTGTCATTGACTGCTAATGGTTAATATTATGTTTACACTATTCTCCCAATTTTCATTGTGCCGGGCCTCATTTACTGGTTATTGTTATTGTTGTTCATTTATTTTTTGGTTCTTCTGATGCTGTCATTATTTTTATGATTTTCTATTGATGGTACTGATATATTGTCTTTTTTCATCTTCTTGAGTCGAGGGTTTATCGAAAATAGTCTCTCTATTCCCTCGGGGCTGGGGTAAAGTGTGCGTACACACTATCCTCTCCAAACTCCACAGTGAGATTTTACTGAATTATTATTATTGTTGTTGTTGCGATTTTCACTATACACAACCACGCACTGTTCCACTATTTAAATAAGTTAAAACGGAGAAATATAATGATCTTTGACTTTAATATTAGTAAGAGGAGTAATAAATAGCGGACTCTAGAGTTCTTTATTCAGCTCATTGGACTGTTCCGAGCTTCACTTTTTAGTCCACGAACAAAAAAAGAAATACCAATTGAAAAACAAATTCCTGTAAACCGTAGTACTGATCTATTAGCTCGAGCATGGGTGTACACAGAAAATCGATAAATCACACTAAATCGATAAACTGAATTAAACTGGAAAAAAATCCAATTATGATTTGGTAATGAAAAAAACACCCTGATCATAATTGGTTTGGTTTGGTTTGATTTTAGCTAAAAAAAGTTAAACAGAAACCAAACAAACTCGATAATATATTTTTATTCAATTTTTAAAAATATTTATACATATAAATATTTATTATAATGTAATTTATAAATATTTCTTAAACGTTTTCACAGTTTCATCTATTAACATATTATTTCAAGTTTGGACTTAACATTTTTGAATGGTAGATAAGTTTTATAGCCCATAAATGTAGTAACTCAAATAAAGTTCAAATCAATACTAATGCTAACAAAAGAAATTTAATTTAACACTAGGAATGACGATATTGTTAGATATCTATTTTTTAGTTTTATATTGGTTTATAATGAAAATGCATAACTTAGTTTATCTTTTTCTTTAGTGCTTAATTATGTAATTAATAGTATTTATTAGATGTACTTATTTAAGCATGACCTATATATAGTGTTTTAAGATTATGTTAATTTTCACTATGGCATATTAATTAGCAATATTTGCTTTATGCAATTTTATTATATTTGTTACTGAATATTTTAGTATTATGACTTATCTCATATTATTGTGTTACTTTCTAGAAAAAATATTATATAGTTATATTTTATTAGGATTAAAGAAATTTTGGAGCACAACTTGCATATTTTGTGTTATGAAGACTTTACTGGAAAAAAATCCAAAAACTCGAAAAAACCTGAGAAACCTAAGAAAAATCGAGATTGAAAAACCCGACTTTATTGGTTTGATTTAGTTATAGATTTAAAAATCCGATACTATTGATTTGATTTGATAAGTGAAATATTCGAATCAATCCGACATATGTACACCCCTAAGCTCAAGGCTTCATTTCTTAGGTTATACAAGCAAATTTAAAGTATTATTCTAAACTGACATGAAATGAACGGCTCTATGAGGCCAAATTCCAAGTCAAACGAAAATCACGATTTTACAGTGTCTCGTGCAATATTGCAATTACCTTGTAGGAGAGTGAATCCACCTTTGCCTGAAACTTTGTTTTGGGAATTTGACCCGCCTCGCGCCATACCTACAGATGTTATGTTAAGGACAAAAAAGAGGCGAGAAGGTCTTGAGATTGTGGTCATTTTGAGAGAAGCACTAAGTAACATGAACAAAGATAATGTTTGGGAACTCAAGGTCAAGGAAGGTGACAATCTGTTAGAACTTCTTGAAGTAGTTGGATCAAGATGAAAAGTTTATCAAAGGTCACGTTGTTTATTTTAGTTTCACTAAATCTCTATTAATGACAATGCAGCCTTTGTGATGCCGTTTTAATGGAATTCTATTATAAATAGAATTGTATTCCGGGTAATGTCTATCATTTATAGAGTTTATTACTTTGTAGCTAAGTCATTTTCCCCCTATAAATAGATGGGTTTTATCCCATTGTAATTCATCTCAAAATCAATAGAATTCTCTCCCTCTTTCTTTTCAATATTCTTTTTCTTATTATGTTATTTCACGTTATCAGCACGAGACTCTACCGTCTCAAGAAGCTCTTTGAGAAGACTAAGGTATAATTTTTCTCCTCTTTTAACTATGACTGATATTATAAAACGAAAGTTCGTTGACCTTCAAATTTCGGGCAAGAACTATATGTCATGGGTGTTAGATGCTAAATCCATTTAGATGCAATGGGTCTTGGAAACGCCATTAAATATATAAATAAAGCATCTACCCAAGACTGTGCTAATGTATTGATTTTCTTGCGCCATCACCTTAATGAAGGGTTGAAAATAGAATATCTCACAATCGAATATCCACTTATTTTGTGGAATGACTTAAAGGAAAGATATGACAAACTAAAGTTGGTCACACTTTCACAAGCACGATATGATTTGGCTCATATGACACTCCAAGACTTTAAGTCTGTTTCTGAATTGAAACTCCATGGAGATAATATCACTGACTATGATATGCTTGAAAAAATGTTCACAACGTTTCATGCCTCAAATATAGTCAGCAACAATAGTATCGAGAGAAATGTTTCAAGAAATACTCTGATTTGATTTCTCTTCTCCTTGTGGCTGAACGAAATAATGAGATGCTCATGAGAAATCACGATAATCGACCCACTGGGTCTACATCATTGCCCGAAGTAAATGAGGTGTATTCCCATTATGATAAGTGTGGAGAAGGTCGTGGCCCTGTTCGTGGTCGTGGCTGTGGCCAAGGAAGAAATTTTTCTGATGTTAATCATCCCCCTGACGAGCGCAAAACACATACTTAAATATGCTCGCTAGTCGAATATAGTATAATATAATATTGTATCCACATGGATTGATTTAAACAGTATTTTCGTAGCCTCTAGTTTATTTGCTATCCAAGATGATCAACACTTGAGAATTATGTGATTAAAAATTAAAATTAACTAAGAATCTTGAACTAATTGACTAATGACAATAAAATAAAAGTATCAAGGAAGATATCAATGGAGAAAATAGGGGTTGATTGGATAGGTAAAAGATAATTGCCTGGGATTAGCTCTAGTTAATTCACTCCTAATGTTCAAGTGAGTCTCTCGAATTCACTCAATTATTAGTTTAAACGTTTAGTAGAAACTTCTCTCTCGATTAAGTCTCAACCTCACAATATGAACCAATTTACGCTCAGTGATGATATGCAAGAATTCATAGTGGATTGGTCTTTAGGAGAACATCTTTCGATTATCCTCCTAACTAGGTTGAAACAATAATTCAACTAATCTCTTTCGATTACTATGAAGAATCAATGAATTCAACCAACAAGATAATGCAAAAACATCACAAGTTATGCCTCTTTCGATTACATGAATATGTGAAAATAGATGCAACAATTAAGACACCCAAAACGATTCAATACATAAAAACTAGAGTTAATATCCCAAACAATTCTCAATATACCAAATCCATCAATTCCTAAAGAAAAATTACTCCATATATATGGAGAAATTCATCACAATTAAGTTTAAGTTAAAGGAAAACATAAAACAATCCAAACCTTGTCTTGAGTGAGGATTGAAAGGTGAAATCCTTGTGCTCTTGCTTCTCCCACTTCTCCTTAGCCTCCTTAGGTCTAAAGTATGTCAAAAGTTCAGAAAATACCATTTTTCCATAGATATATACCAAGTAGGGTCGGGCCCAAGTGAAAACACTTTTTCCTACGCGAAATAGGACGCTTTACGGAGTTGGACGTGCGTGGCCGCGCACCTGGGAGTGTGCTCGTGCATATGGCCGCACTTTTGCCAGTATACTGCCTATTTTGCGCGCCTAGTGCGCGCTCGCGCACCTGGGTAGTCTCTGAACTTTTCCAATTTCTGACATAAATTTACACGGTGCATCGCACAGTGCGTCGCACTAGTGTATTTTTTCAGCAGTTGATTCTTTCTTGAATCTTGACATCCAGCAGTGATCCTCAACCCCCGAACATGATCCCGACTTATTCCTTTGGGATTTTACTCTGACTTCATAGCTTCAAATAACTCAAATTAGATCCACAATATCTACATAACTCGGAATCACCTCCTACAAGGCATGAAACACACAATAAGTACAAAACACTAACAATTAAAGCTCAAACTCAATTAAAGTGCAATAAATTAGAGTGCAATAAGCGACTAAAACCTGAGATTATAGCCTACCATCAACACCCCACACTTAAAACCATTACTTTTCCTCGAGCAATCAAACTACACTTTATATATAGACACGACCTCATTACACAACCCTCATAACTCATCATACCAAGAATATTTAAAATTGACTAAGCACAATAGTGTAACATCTTCACCTCAAGATTTGACTCACAAGTACTAGCATTATTTATAACCTGCTCACTTATCCTAACATAGAGGTCAACGACATTACCTTTCCTTTATAAATCAAGTGCCCTCACACAACAATGGAGTAGTTCCACACTCAATAGATATTAAAAATAACTAGAAACCCAAGGTAGAAAGAATTCACCCACTCTCGGAAAAAAATTCATATGCCACAAAAGATGAACCATAGGCTTGCCTATAATGTACTACTCCACTAATTGAGTTCATTCAGTCAAGGATCAGGTAGGACTTTAATTGGTTGTAATGTAAGCTGGGGGACGGGTAGGATATATTTAGATATAAGAGTGACTACACCTCCCTAAGTACTTTAATACATACATTTTATTTTTTCAAAACCACACACTTATGTCAAACCAAGACTCCACCTTCACATCCATTTACATTAACTCCCCACTTCTTTAAGCACAATTACATCAAGATTTACCACTTATCAATGAATAATTTTCATAACAATACAACTGTATTTTTTTTTTTCAATTTAAGTGGCTCTTACTTTTTTCAAAATAATGCACCTTTCTCCTTATTTTATTAGTTCCACTCAAAAACCAACCCAATTACCCACACTTCAACTTTTACAAATTTCATACAATTTCAAGTGCTCACGAGAGGTAAATGGTTCAAATAGATGGTCAATTCAAACAAATGAGTAAGACTTGTAATGTGGTTGCCCAAGAAACAAGATTACAGCCTCAAAAGGGTTAACTAAGATATATAACAATTAGGTGGGTAAAAGCATATAACTGCTCAACAACAAAATGCCTATATCACTTCCAAGACTACATAAAACTACTATTTCGCTTTGCAAACACGCAGGGCAAGTTCTAGAAATCAAATGTAATGCACAGAATATCACAAAAATCTCACACACACATGTCACGTAACTCACTCAAGATTGCATTATCAAGACACTCTAGTCAAAGCAGTTAAGCAAAGTTAAGATCATACAGCTTAAGGTACTTACACAAGAGTCAAAAATTGAGCCCAAACGTCACAACTAAAGCATTCACTATTCTCAAGGCATAACATAGTCAAGAGATATTACTTCCAATTCAAATCATAGCACAAGGTTTTCTACCAAAAATAAAAACTAACTACATCCAGTTCAAAAAAAAAAAACCCTTGGAAAAGAACCACGGCGCAAAAAAAAAACCAAGGGGGAATTAATACACTACCTAACAACATAATTTCGACTTTATCCCTCAAGAAACCTGTCGATATGATATCCATCGTCGGGAAAAATTAAAAAATTTAAAATTTTTATGTTTTTCCAATTTTTTCTTTCCTATCAAACTACTACAACTAACCAAAAGAAACTAGAGTTAATATACACACAATATACATAAAAATATATCCCCCATCCCACACTTTAAGTTGTGGCATGTCCCCATGTCACACAATTAAAAAGTATAAGGTAAAGGACACTTCCCTCAATTTTCTTCTTTTTCGAGAACTTATGAACTCCACCCCTAATTCTAAATTCATTCCTCGTTTTTGTTCCTTGGGATGTTTTTTGGAGCTTATTAAGCTCAATTCTTCTGATGATACCTGCAAGACTCGCTCTTTTCTTTCTTTCTTGTCCTCATCTTGAGCGGTGAATTGCTTGTTCATGATGATCCTTAACTTCTTCCTGCATTCTTTTACAAGATCAATCCATACATATTCCTGTAAATCCCCAGAAATAAAATTCGCATGATCAAGGTTAGAATAAGAAAACAAAGAAGAAAGGTCAAGTGAATATTCCTCTAGTATGTCCAAGACCATTTGTTTCTCATTCTCTTCTACTGCATGCTGCAAATGTGGAAAGGTGGATGGGGTGTTGAACTCTTCTTCCGTTGCTTCACACTCAACCACAACTTTATTTTCAATTGTCTCAGTTGAATCAGAGTCATCTTGAACAGTGGAAAGCTCTCTCTGTGGATACTCATCCTCTTGAGCAGGCTCATTTTCGCAGGGTATCTCCTCCATATATTCGCCATCACAACGCAATGAGCTTTCTGAAAGAGTACTTATTATTTGACTTACTTGCATTGTTAGGTTGCTAATGGCTTCGTCATCTTGTGTAAATCTCTCTTTCACCTTATTTATGAACTTATACACAAGCTCTTCTAAACTACCATTCTCCTCTTGAGGTGGTTGACTCACTTCACTTTTATTCCAGTTATAATAAGGGTATTCATCCCAACCAGAGTAAAGATTGTGCCCATATGAGTCCTCATACCTGTACGGACTAGAAATAAAGTGAGTCTGTTCAAAATACAAATCATAAGAGGTAGTACTCCATCTTCACATCATTTAGAGTTTAATATCTATAGTATCTTCTCCAACTTGTTAGGTACTATAAAACAAATCTTGAAAAGAAGTTAACTAATAAAGAAAATAAAATAAAAAAGAAAAAAGAAAAGAAAAAAAAACTAAATATAATTCCTGAATTAGCACCAAAAACTACTTTGAACACTTTCAATCCCCGGCAACGGCGCCAAAATTGACGAGCACAAAACACACACTTAAATATGTTCGCTAGTCGAATATAGTATAATATAATATTGTATCCACATGGATTGGATTTAAATAGTGTTTTCGTGGCCTCTACTTTAATTGCTATCCAAGATGATCAACACTTGAGAATTACGTGATTAAAAACTAAAATTAACTAAAAATCTAGAGCTAATTGACTAATGACAATAAAAAAAAAGTAGCAAGGAAGATATCAATGGGAGAAAATAAGGATTAATTGGATAGGTAAAAGATAATTGCCTGGGATTAGCTCTAGTTAATTCACTCCTAATGTTCAAGTGAGTCTCTCGAATTCACTCAATTATTAGTTTAAACGTTTAGTAGAAACTTCTCTCTCGATTAAGTCTCAACCTCACAATATGAACCAATTTACGCTCAGTGAAGATATGCAAGAATTCATAGTGGATTGGTCTTCAGGAGAACATCTTTCGATTATCCTCCTAACTAGGTTGAAACAATAATTCAATTAATCTCTTTCGATTACTATGAAGAATCAATGAATTCAACCAACAAGATAATGCAAAAACATCACAAGTTATGCCTCTTTCGATTACATGAACATGTGAAAATAGATGCAACAATTAAGACACCCAAAACGATTCAATACATAAAAACTAGAGTTAATATCCCAAACAATTCTCAATATACCAAATCCATCAATTCCTAAAGAAAAATTACTCCATATATATGGAGAAATTCATCACAATTAAGTTTAAGTTAAAGGAAAACATAAAACAATCCAAACCTTGTCTTGAGTGAGGATTGAAAGGTGAAATCCTTGTGCTCTTGCTTGTCCCACTTCTCATTAGCCTCCTTAGGTCTAAAGTATGTCTAAAGTCTAGAAAATATATACTATGTAGCGTCGGGCCCAAGCTAAAACACTTTTTCCTACGCAAAATAGGACACTTTCCGGAGTTGGACATGCGCGGCCGCGCACCTAGGAGTGTGCTCGCGCATATGGCCGCGCACTTTGGCTAGTATACTGCCTATTATGCGTGCCCAGTGCGCACCCAGTGCGTTCTCGTGCAGCTGGGTAGTCTCTGAATTTTGCCTATTTCTGACATAAATTTACACTGCTGCGTCGCACGATGCGTCGCGCGGTGCGTCGCATAGTGCCTCGCTCTAGTATCTTTTCAGCAGTTGAATCTTCCTTGAATTTTGACATCCAGCAGTGATCCTCGACCCCCGAACATGATCACGACTTATTTCTTTGGGCGTTTATTCTGACTTCAAAGCTCCAAATCAAATTAGTTCCACAATATCTACATAACTCGAAATCATTCCTACAAGGCATGAAACACACAATAAGTGCAAACACTAACAATTAAAGCTCAAACTCAATTAAAGTGCAGTAAATTAGAGCGCAATATGCGACTAAAACTTTAGATTATAGCCTACCATCACCCCCAAAGAAAAATAACCACCAAAAGTGAAAAGAGAAAGATAAGCCAAAAGCAAAGAGTTCAAAAACTGAATGCTATAGTTGGCGGTGGAAAAGGGCATTGGGCAAATATATATCGTACACCAAGATACTTGGTTGAGCTTTATCAAGCATCTCTAAATGAATAAAGGCCTTGAAGTTAATTTTGTCTCTGACAATGAACTTGACATCACCTAATTGGATGTGGCAGATTTCTTTGAGCAACTTGATGGAAAAATAGACCACTTGGTCGGCGATGAATCCGTGGTTAAAAATGTTGTGTAATTTAATTTTAATTTTTGCCTATTCGCAGTTGCTAGTGAATAAATAACAAGTAATCATAGTTCTTTACATGAGTAATAGTCATTAGTATCAATTAGTATTATTTTATTATGAAGTAGAGTTAGTTAGTTTTGATTAAACATAGTTCTAGTATTCATTTTAAACAATGTTTCAGTTTGATTAGATTTCAAGGATTAATATATTCTTTACTAAAGTAATGTTGTGATGTGAAAAGATAAATTAGTTACTGGTTTTGGACATAAAGGGTACGAGTGCATGTCTTTAAATTGATCATATTAGTGTGCTAAAATATAACCAGTGTTTACTGGTACAACAATACAATTGAATTTATAACGTGGTTTATAAACACGTAAATTAATTTAATCTAAAACTATGAAATAAGTAAGAATAGAGATAAGATTATAAAATAACTTAAAGGAAATATGATTATGGCTATGAGTTTAGCTTCTCCGATAGCAGTAACAAGAACAATATTAAGAATAAAGTAAAAAGAGCAAATTGGTAGAATAAGAGCTGAATTGTAGCTTTTGTGTACAAAATGTTTCATGTCCAACAATGAATACAAAATTTCCTATTTATAGTTCTATTCAGGGAGACAATATCCCCAAATCAAAGATCTTCTTGAATGAGAATAAAACCCCTATTGATGGTTGTATAATGGTTGATAATTAATATAGAGATTCCTTGTAACGGCTGCTCATTGAATTCTATCATTCCAACCGATGTCTTACCTACAAATCTTCGTCCTCGGTTTTAATGCCTTCAGAACTCACTCAACACCGGTCACATACTTGTATACAGTGCCGAGAATATGCTGACTCATATCATACCCGTCTTTAGTTTCACGGGTCATCTCGTTATTTGCCCAACTATCACTAACCAATTTTATCCCATATAGATAGTTCCCCTACTTTTCGGTAACACAACTTTGTGTTATCGGGAAGTAGATAAGACCCTTTTTCTTGGCGGAGAAGTTCCTAAATGGTTTCTGACACATGAAAGGACGCACGTCTTTTCGCATTTAATGACCCGAACACGTATTATCCATAATTTAGCAAATATTTTCGCCAGTTTTCAAGGTAATCATAACAAAAAATTTTGCCATATAAACTTCTCCACTACTCATCATTTTTACCTCTTCACTTTTACAAATTCTTCTTCTTCTTCTTCTTCTTCTTCAAATTTATTTAGAACCCTACTGCAAAATTCTCAATAAAATCTCCCTACTCTAATTTCCTACCATCATGTCTTCTAACAACGATGTACTTGGAAACTCCGGCCTTCTCTTCGGTGGTGGACCTAAGAAGAACAAAACAAAAAAAGTTGATATTGAATACGAACCTCTTATCGTTAACTCCATCATACCCCTTCAACATAACACCTAGTTAGACCTTCAAGTCCAAAAAGAACATGTTAATCCCAAAAACGACAGACGTTGGCCTGTTCGCAAAAATCCTTCTTCGATTCGTCTTTCTAGCATTCCAGTGGGAACGAAGATTTCGAATGGAGTAACATTGAATTTGTTTCCCCTAATGAGGTGGCAAGGGTCAACTTCTCCGAATCAAGGTTCATATATGTTTATACATACTCTTTCACTTTGAGATTGGGTCAAGGAATTGACCCTATAATTATATAATTCTTCCATCGTTACCAAATCTGTTTGGATCAAGTAGGCCTATCAGTATGGCGTACTGTGGATTATTATGGAAGCTGTGTTTTGAGATCGGGGAAACCCTAACTCTCTCACACTTGATCAACCTCCATTCCCCAAAGATTTTTCGTTGAGGTGTGCAACATCATCTGCTATTCTTGAATCTTGGAACCTTTTTCGTAAATTTTCGAATATCTTTTCCTTTCCGAGAATAAAAAAGACTTCCCTCCTTCGTTAACTTTATGTTTTCCTTATTCCATCTACTCATTGGGAACCACTACAGGTTAAGAACCTGGCCTGATGGGTGCAGAAAATTTTAGACATTTCTACACTGGAATCTCGAAGGTGGAAAGAAATGGCTCCCAGATTTAATTAGAAAGCCAAAACCCATGGTAAATAAAAGTTCTTCTTTTCTTCTTTCTATCTTTCAACATGACTTAGAATCAATTTATTGACTCTTTTTTGCAATACATAGGTGAACTGGATGCTTAACTGCAAGAGCTTCACACACCACAATCGGAAGAAGTTCAAGGACTCTTCACAAAAATAGGATTAGCTGAAAATGTTGCATCTCATATTCGAATCCTATTGTTGCTTCCGATCAGAGGAGTTCTACCCCTGACATTCCTCCGCCATCAACTTCTAAGCCAACTGCAACCGCATCTCCTTCTACACCAGCTGCTACCTCTCCACCGGCCCCATTCGAACAGATAGAAGATATTCCTTTCCCACGGTCGTCCGACCATAAAAGTTTGGGAAACACTTACCCGACACCCACTCAAAACCCTGATGGAAAACGAAGTGTCGTGTTTACGATTTCAAATGAGTGCCACTTACTCTCCAAGTTGGTGGAGGTTGCCAACTAACTGAAATCTCTGGCCACAGACAGAGATTGGAGAAAAATGGACTCTCTTTTTGATGAGTGTCTGATCAACAACAGTATGGACTATTCAGCTCAAGTATCAATTTAATATTCTTCTTTTACCTTCCTTCTTTCTTGACTTTATCTTCATACCCTTAATTTTCAATTTTTACAAGCTGACCTCTTTTCTTCCTAGGGTCTACAAAAGTTGATCATGGAAAAAGAAGAACTCACTGCTGAACGCAACCAACTTGCTGCCAAACGAAACCAGCTTGTCAAGTGCCTCCTTGTTTCGAAAGCAAAAGTTGCTCAAATGGGCGAGCTCGGGGCTCAATTACAGCAATCTAAGCAGGATAGAATGGCCCACAACCAAGAAGACACTCAATTACATGAAGATCTAAAGGCGGCGAAGACCAAGTGGGCTAAACTGCATGATGTCGTGACTGCCGCAGCTGAGCGTGAGTCTGCTTTTATGGAGAAAGTCAATAACTTAGAGGCTAGCTTATGCTCCAAAACCAAAGAAACTACCGTTGCGGAGGAGAAGAGAGCCAAAATGGAAGAAATGTTCAAAAAGGTTATGGAGTAGAACCAGCTTCATGCAGCACATAATACTGAACTTGATTCTAGGATCAGTATTGTGAGAGCTAAAAAAGATAAAGCTTCAATCCAAAACTGAGAAACTCAAGGCTAAACTCCAAGATCAAGAAGATTATTTCCTCCTCGAGAAAAACTATGCCAATTATCATATGAGGAGGAAGCATTTGGAGAAGGCCAAAGAAGGCATTGCAAATATTTATGATTGCATCGCCAAAGCTCGTGGAATGGAGACAACTGCTCGAGAACCTCCTTGCCCGGCCAGTTGTTTCTGACTCTTCAAACACTAGCTCCGAGTATACGAGAACCGAAGAGGAAGCTAAAGAAGAAGAAAAAGATAAGGGTGAAGGCCTTGATCCGGATGCGGAACAACCTTCTCCTGTAAATGAAGCCAAAAACACTTCCCTTCCTTCGGACCCCACAAACAAAACGAACTGATGTATATACTTTTTTCTTTGTATTATGCCAAAACTTACTTATTAAGTTTGTTTGTTTAATTAATAAAAGGAATCTTTTGCTTACTTATTGTGAAAAAATTGTTCTTTTTACTTAACTAATAAAGATCATAATTTTTTTTGTTTTTATCCGATAACTATGATCCTCGGCATTCCCACTTCCGGTATCTACCCTTTGACTATGAGGGTTTCATAAGAGAGAGCCCATATGTTTACAGTGCTCTTGAAGATGACGTCTCATGTTCATTAGGATACAAGCATTTGAAGTTTTAATTAACTTCAAAAGAAAAATAATTTAACATATCATTTGAACAAGAAATAAGATAAAAACAAAAGGATTTTGATTTATTCCTTCTATCATTAATATATTTACATAAACATCATTTTCTTAAGTAAATCTGCGAATACATGTGGCTAACTTGTAAAACTTATTTCTAAGGGGCTAAACATGCAGTTCCCTTCCTGAAAAGAAATAGACCCTAGATTTAACAGTCTCCGATCTACGTGACACTTTTAGAGCCTTATTTTGTAATAGCCCCCACCCCCTCGCCGTGTTTGGATGCTAAGTATGAGAATTCAAACGCTGGAGACCTTGCTATCATCAATGATCCTTTCTTCGTAGTATGCTTTACATTGCTGTCTCATTAAAAATCTTGCCAGAAAAATCCAGTTGGGACAAAAACTGGACGTAAGGAAAATGAGTGAAACACATACTTTCAGAATCAACAAGGATCTTCAATAGTAATATCTTTTGAGGTAAGACACATTCCAATTGCTTGAAAATTTAACTCCATCTTGATTCTCCAATTGATATGAACCTTTTCCGATTATAGCAGAAATCCGGTAAGGTCCTTCCCATGTTGGTCCCAGCTTCTCAGCATTACCTTCTAAAGTACTTTGAGTCAAAACTAAATCTCTGACTTTGAAATACGAATATTTGCTCTACGGTTGTAATATATTTCCATTCTTTGCTTTTGTGCCACCATCCTTACATTCGCCAAATTTCGATGCTCTTCACAAATCCAATTTAATCAACAATGCTTCCTTATTTGCCTCCTCATTTGCTCTAGAATACCTTATGGTCGGCTCCCCAATCTCCACCGAGATCAATGCTTTCGCACCATACACAAGTGAAAAAGGTATTCCATCCGTGTTTGATTACGCCGTCGTTCGATATGCCCAAAGCACACTCCGTAGCTCATCTGGCCAATTACCTTTAGTATATTCTAACTTCTTTTGAGATTTTGAATTATTATCTTACTGGTAGACTCTGCTTGTCAGTTAGCACTTGGATGGAGATGTAATCCGTTTGATTTTCAGTCCTTCCAAAAACTTTGCACCCTTTGCAACCTATAAATTGTGGTCCATTGTGACAAGCAATTTCTTTTGATATTCCAAACCGACAGATGATGTGATCCCATATGACATCCATTGCTTCTCGTTCTCCGATCTTTTTATAAGCACCTGCTTCAACCCATTTACTGAAATGGTGAGTTAAAACCAAAAGAAATATTACTTGCCCGGGTCCTTGTGGTAAGGGACCAACTATCTCCATTCCCCATTTCATAAATGGTCATGGTGATATCACTAAATGCAAAAGTTCCACCGGTTAATGCACTAATTGTGCATGACACTAACATTTGTCACATTTTTGTACAAATGCCTTCACGTCTTGGTCCATCCGGGGCCAATACTAGCCAGCCCTTATCAATTTGAGAACCAACGAGTCTCCACCGGAGTGGTTCCCGCACACTCCTTCGTGAACTTCTCTCGTCACATAGTCAGCCTTTGATGTCCCTAAACACCGAGCCAATGGTCCCTGAAAAGATCTCCTGTATAGTTGGCCGTCAATAAGACAATAACGAGCAGCTTTAGTCCGTAGTGCCCGGTATGCTTTTGGATCTTTAGGCAATTTGCTATGCCTTAAATACTCTGAACTCATTTCTCTAATCCGAAATTAGATTGGTTAAGTTTACTTCATAGTATCCGTCCACGTCCAATACCGAATGAAACCGTTGAACGACCGCCCCGAAATCATCTCCTTACATTTTCGTGGACGACCCCAAATTGGCCAATGAATCCGCCTCCATGTTGTCATCTCTTTGAATGTGTATAATTGACCATTACCTAAACCAGGAAAGTAATACTTGAATATTATTCAAGTATTGTTTCATGAGCTCCTCCTTGGTGTCAAAAATTCTGTACACCTAGTTCATTACCAGCTGGGAGTCGCACTTTATTTAAATTACCTCGGAGCCTAGTTCACAAGCTAATTCAAGTCCTGCAACCAAAGTTTCATACTCGACTTCATTGTTAGTTAACGGCACAGTTCTAATGGCCTATCTCAAGGTTTCTCCCAAAGGAGTGATTAATACTATCCCGAGACTGGACACTTTTGCATTGGAAGCTCCATCTGTAAACAAGTCCAAACACCTGATACCGTCCCCGATAACAACACTGCCTCTTTAGAAGCTAAAGGCATCAGTCCCGAACTAAAGTCAGCCATGAAGTTGGCCAAAACTTGTGACTTGATTGCAGTCCTGGGTTTGTATTCAATGTCAAATTCACTAATTTTGACTGCACACTTAGCCAATCCACCCGATAATTCAGGCTTATGAAGGACATTCCTCAAGGAAAAAGTTGTCACAACGGCTTTGGGATGATATTAAAAATAAGTCCTAAGCTTTCGAGAAGCAACTACGAGAGTTAGGGCCAATTTTTCAAGGTGCGCATAATGTGTCTCTGCTCCCGGCAAAACTTTATTAATATAATAAAAAGGAAACCACGTACCTTTCTCCTCTTAGACCAGAACAACACTTACTGATACTTCCGAAACTGTCAGATAGATTAACAGTTGCTCTCCTTCCTTCGGTTTTCACAACAAAGGAAAGCTAGATAGGTACCTTTTTAGGTCTTTCAATGTTTACTGGCATTCCGGAGTCCATAAAAAATCATTCTTCTTTTTCAAAAGCGAAAAGAAATGATGACATTTCTCCGAAGACCTTGAGATAAACCCGCATAGAGCCGCCAACCTGCCGGTCAACCTTTGTACTTCCTTCACACTAGTTAATTGATCAGGGATATCCTTAATGGATTTGATCTTATTGAGGTTTACTTTAATTCCTCTCTGAGAGACAAAAAACCCCAGGAACTTTCTGGAACCAACCCCTAAAGCGATTTTTCATGATTGAGCTTCATGTTGTACTTTCTCAAAAAGTCAAACGTCTCTTGTAGAAGAGAAAAATGATCACACGCATTAAGAGAATTGACCAACATATCATCAATATAAACCTCCATCATTTTACCAATTTTTTGTTCAAATATTTTATTAACAAGCCTCTAGTAAGTGGCTCCGGCATTCTTAAGCCCGAAAGGCATCACATTATAGTAGTATGTGCCAAAATTTTGATAAACGATGTTTTTTATTGATCTTCCAGGTACATTCTGATTTGATTATACCCAGAATATGAATCAAGAAAACTCATTAACTCATGCCCGGCCGTAACATCAATCATTTGATCAATGTTTGATAACGGAAAAGAGTCCTTAGGGCATGCCTTATTCAAATCTTTATAATCTACACACATTCAAAATTTAGTTTTCTTCTTTAGTAATACCACCATGGTAGCTTACCAATGGGGGTAATTTATCTTTGGATTGAACCTATATTTAGTAATCGGGTTACCTCTTCTTTGACAAACCTGTTTCTGAGCTCTGTTATCGGTCGTTTCTTTTGCCTTACCAGAGGGAAGTTAGGACCCAAACTCAACTTGTGGATAGCCACCTCCAATGGGATAACTATCATATCTGAATGTGACCATGCAAAACAATCAACATTATCTTTAAGAAATTCAGTAATTTTTAATTTGAGTTCGGGATTCAACCTTGTTCCTAAGTGGAATTTTCTTTCTAAGAACTCCGTGAACAAGGCCACTTGTTCAAGCTCTTCATCGGTTGATTTGTTGCATCAGTTTCCTGCGGTACCTGAAAAGACTTCGGTACCTAATAAAAATCCGATGACTCCTCTTCCCCATTATCTTCAATAGGGGTGGAAGAGGGAACTGGCTCCCGTAGTTGCTATTTGCTAGTTTCCTTCCCCTTGCTACTGGACAAAGTAACTGCATTCATTTCTCTTGCAGCTGATTTATCTCCTCTGATTTGCTTGACCCCTTCCGGTGTGGGAAACTTTAGCACTAATGATATGTTGACAGCACAACTTTCATTTCATATATCCACCGACTTCCAAGGATCACGTTGTACCCCATGTCGTCATCTACCACTTCGAACAGCATGGTCTTTGTTACACCTTCTACATCCTTGGCAGTAGGATCTCTCTCGGGTCGTTACACTCGTTAGGTTGAACCCGGCCAGAAGCTTTGATGCCGGAACTATATTTTCGGTTAATTTTGCTTTTGCTCCAAAACTCTCCATTATATGATATTGGTTAAACTACCTGGATCAACCAGATTACGTTTAATCTTAAAATCTAAGACATTAAGAGATATTACCAAAGCATCGTTGTCCAGTAGAAGAAGTCCATCAGCATCCTCTTCCGTGAAGGTGATTTCATCATCTAAAGGTTCTCGGATCCTCTTGCCATGAGTTACCGATACCTTCATCTTCTTTGCTGCTAAAAATGTCACCCCATTTACTTTGTCACCACTGAAAATTATGTTTATCATCATCCGAGGAGATCTTGTAGATGGTTTTTCTAGCTCACCAGCTTCTCGATTTTTTCCATAATTATTTTTTGCCTGATCACTTAAAAATTCTCTAAGGTGACTATTATTCAACAATGTTGCAACCTCTTTACGTAGGTGCCGGTAGTCTCAAGTCCTGTGACCATGTGTTCCATGGAACTCACACCATAAATTAGGATCTCTCTGACTAGGATCCAATCGAATTGGTTTTGGAAATCTAGCCTTCTTAATGTTTCTCATAGCCGACACCAACTCTACTAAACTGACATAAAAGTTGTAGTCGGATAACCGGGGGTATGTTGAATCTTGGGACCCTGATGTTTCTTTCTCCTGTAAAGCTCTGCTACTCCGACCACGATCCACCCTTCTATTAGAAACAAAGCTATCCGATGACTGAAAACCTTTCAACCCTTTCGTAAGGCTGAAAGCGACTCCTAGAAGACCTTCGATCTGTATCGTAATCAGTTTTGATCTTGTCCTGATTCCAATCACGATTACGTCCTTTAGAAGACACCCAAGAACTCAGTTGATCGTCTTTAATTCTGATATTTAATTTACAGCGATTGTGAACATCTGCCCATGTAGTTGCTTAAAATTCCAACAGGCTTTCCTTCAACTTCCGGGAAGCATCTGAACTCAATGGATTGAGACCCTTGGTAAATGCCTCCACTGCCCACTCATCTAGTACTGCCAACAACAACATCCTTTCCTTCTAAAATCGGATCACGAACTCTAGCAATAGTTCGAATTCTCCTTGGGCGATTCTGAATATATCTGCCTTTCTAACTTGGACCTTTCTTATCCCAGCATGAGCTTTAATGAAGGAATCTGCAAGCATTTCAAAAGAATCAATTGAATGCTCAGGTAAAAGAGAATACCAAGTTAAAGCACCCTTCGTTAGGTTTTTGCCAAAATAAATTCAACAAAATATAATAGCCGTAGAGTAAATTGTCATATGCTCTTGTGGATCTGAGGAACCATCATATTTGGAATATCCGGTATCTTGAATCTATTTGATATCAACTCCGGGGCTGCACTGGGTTTGAACGACAATTGTGTATTTTTAGAATCTGCTCCCATTAGCACAGGTGATGCTCCCAGAATTTGATCCATCCGAGCATGGAATTCTTTAGCATTTTTGTCGATTCATTCATTCATCTCTCTCATGAATCTCATGAGATCGGTTTTAAAAGGATCATTGGCGTTGTTGTCATTTCCGAATCCACTACATGTACCACCTGCCTCGTTAAAATCGAACTTCTCCCTAGGAGCGTCATTATCGGTTCTTTGAACTGTTTGATTTGCAGGAATGCCGGAGAAATCCGAACTCCTCTATTAGAGTTAGTGGAAGCAACCGAAAGTGCGTGCTTCAATTTTTAAATCACCCGGTCCTGTCTTGAGAGGTAATTCACAATTTACCTTTGTTGCTCTCTAATGATTTCCACCGTTTTAACAACGTGTTCTCATCCACATCATCAGGAGTTGGACTTCTCACATGCCGAGGATTTTGATTTTCGCAAACTTGAGTTGTTTCATCTCCTTCATTGCGAGTTTCGCTAGTTGAATCATCATGTCGGAATGCATCCTCATGTTCGTTGTGCACTCCAACATTATAAGAATTGTTCCAATCGTTAGCTGCCATATCTGATTTTCCTCTTACTAAGAAAAGAATCAAAATCTGTTAGTAACAGATGAATGGATCAAAGCAATTATACAATTGTCTATGCTCCACGGTAGGCGCTAAATTGTTTACTCGTAAAACGGTACAATTGAATTTGTAATGTGGTTTATAAGCACGTAAATTAATTTGATCTATAAATATGAAATGAATAAGAATAGAGATAAGATTATAAAATAACTTAAAGGAAATATGAGTCTAGCTATGAGTTTAGCTTCTCCGATAGCAGTACCACGAATAATATTAAGAATAAAGTGAAAAAGAGAAATTTTGTAGAATAAGAGCTAAATTGTAGCTTTTGTGTACAAAATGTTTCATGTCCAACAATGAATACAAAATTTCTTATTTATAGCTCTATTCAGGGAGACAAGGTCCCCAAATCAAGCTCTTCTGGAATGAGAATAAAACCCCTATTAATGTTCCAAATACGCATAGGACTCAATCCCAATTTTTGTTGGTGATGGTCTAATAATTAAATTGCCTTGATTATAAGAAGTACAAGAAAATTCATTATTTAAAAGAATCATTAAATTCCTTCTAGATATTTTATGGTCTTAATAGATGCATCTTCTAGATGGTCTCATGTGTGCCTATTATTGTCACACCTCCTGTTTCCCGAGGAAAAGAGAGTTTTTTCAATTAAAGTGACATTATTCGAAATGAGATTATTTATTTATTTTAGAGTCACCACTTGGAATAATTATTATGGTGTCTCAAGTCACCGGTTTATTTTAAAATCCCAAATCCAGGAGAGTTGACTCTATTTATCGTCTGCAAACATAGGAGACTAGGTAAGGAATTCTTTTAACCCAGGAGAAGGTGTAAGGCACTCCCAAGCTCCGTGGTTTTAGCACGGTCGCTTAACAAGTACACCTGGCTTAATTATCTGAATCATTACATGTTTAAACCTTTTATGCGCTACCGTTTCTATACCGCTTTTGATTGAATATTTAACCACTTTTAAGAATTTATGGAGTTTATTTGAATAAGTCGCGATGTCGCGCACTTATTGTTTTGGTACACATTGCAAATCGCGTCACGTGAAATGCACCCGCGATTTATAACATGTTTATTATTATTATTATTATTATTATTTGAAGTTATGGTCAAGTCGCGTGAAACGCGCACTTGAGTTGGGAATTACGTATCGCGACCATGCCACGAGAACTGTACCCATGACCACGATGATTTATTAATTGCACCTAAAGCAAACTACGGATATTTATAAGTTTTTTATTTTCTAAACCAATTTGAGATTCAAATGTATGGGTCATGATTTATGGGTTGCTAATGTGGAAGGAAAAAAATTTTAGCAGTTAATTCCGAACCAACCCTCAGATTGTGAATTTTATCGAAGTGAGCAAAGCAACAGATTCCAAACTAATGAGTAGCCATCCAAATAGAGATAAATTGAAATAATCTAAACAAGGTTTAGTAGTCCTTAATCATCGGGCTTACAAAGGTAGGTATGTTCAAGCCCATGTGGCCATGAGATTTTCAATTCAGGGGCTCTATCAGCCTTTGTGATTTGGCCTGGCCCAGCGACCTCACATTAACAATGGCCATCCCCGCATCAAATTAATTCACAAAGGGGATTGTAAAACTAGCACATCCATAGACAAGATTACATATATAGCCACAAAAGAAAGGTAAGATTTTCATTCATGATTCACTAGAGGTTAACAGAAATATATAAACGTAGCTACATAGCAAGGAACCAACTTCAAAAATCAAATGAAAGCCAGAAAACTCCCAGGATAAAGCTCAGCTGCAGCAGATTCAAGATCAGCAGACAACAACTATGAACTCTTACTTCTACAACTCGTACAAACCAGAAAAGAAGAAGTTGAGTTTTGAAATCGATTTTTCTTCAATCTTCCTTTAGAAATTCCAGTTCTTCTTTTGTTTTTCAAGCTTTGTGATTTTCAGATCTTCATTTGAATTTTCTCTTGCTTTTGTTTCAGTTTTGTGTGTTAAAAACATGAGTGAGTGAGCCTTCATCTCTGTGTGAGTGTGTATGAAGGTGAGAAAGTGACTGAGGAGAGGCGGGCAATTACGATTTTTTCCTCGAAGAAGAAGGTCCTCTATTGAAGCAGCCTCCCCCCCCCCCCC
>MCJB01017685.1:70172-81734 GCA_002018475.1 Nicotiana obtusifolia | reverse complement strand
CCCCCCCCCCCATCTGCTCTATGAGCATCTTTATATAGTGAGTGTTGAATTCGGAAGAGTCCAATAGGGGAAGGGGCTTGGGGCCATCACCAAATCCTGGTCTGACAGAGGGAAGAATATTTTTGTAACTAACACTGTCAGCTGCCCTGTTAGCAATTATCCCTTTCTTTTCGAACCCCTTTTTCTTTTACTTTACTCCTAAGGCCCCCAAAGTTGAATTATCTTTTGAATACAACCCCCCGACCCGCCTAAGCATGCAGTTACTGCATCGAGACTAATGGGCTTGCCTCATCACCAGGGCTATCAGAATCTTCTCCGTCTTCGGATCTGTTCGAAGCCCGGAATCTTCCACATCCTCGGGGTATGCTAGATTCTAGGTCTTGGCCTCGAGCCTCTTAATATTTCTGAGCTCGGCCAATAAATCGATCCCCCAAGCATGAACCTATTCAAAAGCCTCTCTCCGGAATTGCCACTTCGAGCTCCTTGACTTGGGTATCCCGGGTGGCAATGGCCGAGCCCAATCGAGACCAAAGATTTTGATTTCTCGGGACCAGATCTCAACCTTTTCCTTCACCGATCGAAGTTTGGTCTGCTTGTGAGACCGATTCTTTGTCATTCGGGCTTCATCGAACATCAATTCACTGAAGGAAGGCGATCCCAAAATATCTATCACGCCGGGTGGGGCAGGACCAGCATCTCGCGAGTCCTCGACCATTACCTCGGCAACGGCCTCAAGATTTTTCTTTTCTTCTAGCAGGCTCTGGGTTGTCCCGAAGCGGAAGAATAGGGAGGTAAGTCCTCGTCTCCAAACGAAGGCCTAAGCTCAACGGTCTTAAGCAAACTATGGGAACGGGCCTCTCATCGGCCCTTCGAGAGTTTGCGCCGCGAGCAACCTTCGATCCACTCCATGAGTCAAGGAACAAAATTTGGAACTTGGGCAACATCAAAGCTCTTTTGGAAACAATCTTGTTAACTAACGGGTCTGAGCAGCTTTCGAAATGAGGCAAAAATGACATCATTCGATTGTTCTTGTTGAGAACAATCAGTTGATGTAAGTTTTGAGTCAAAACGTACTCTCAGAAACTCAGGACTCAATAATGGCAAAATTAGGGTTTTCAACTTTTAGATCCGAAATCCGTGAATCTGTAGGGGTTTTTGACATGAATGATTTATGGATTAGGGATGAGGAGACAAAGGAGGCCATGGGGTAGTGATTTGGAGTGGATTGGAGGTGGATTGAAGACAACATTTCGTTTTTCCTTTAGCTTTTTTCAGAAATAGTCACATTGCTTCTGATTGCATTTATTTTACAACAAAGACCTAATTAGCATTTAGACTAATTAATTAAACTAGTTGATTAAAGCTAATGTATATTTTTTTGTGATTTTGATTTATCAATTGAGTAATTTGTATGTGATTACATCCTAAAAATGCAAGTAAAATTTGAAGTGCTATGCAACTAAGTATTGGACATTTTATGGCATTTTCTATGATGTTGAAATACTAAATATGCACAAAAATGCAACTGAATGCGGACAGAGAAATTTCTAAAATTATACAGAAATCAAATTCAAGAAGTTATTTTTGTAGATTTTGTAGGAATATTTTCATAGGGCAAAAATTACATGCTCACAGCAGCCCCTCTTTGCTCGACAACATTCAGATTTTTCGGGCAAAGATAAAGTGAGCAATTACGAGCAATTTTTATCTGTTTGACACTCCATGTGAAGCGTTTTGAAAACGTTTGACCGAACCTTGCTTTCGAGATTGCCTACATATCCTTGGCTATAAAGGAATTAGGTCAGTGTAGTTCTAGAAGTTTTGGTAGTTGGGACTACCCGGAAGCTGTGATTTCACTGCAATTGTTGCTGTTACTGCTTGCTGAACTCCTTATTACGCCAAAGTAAAAATGAAAAATAAACTAAACAAGCCTATCAGCTACAAGTTATAAGATTCCTATCTATAAGTCTTCTGAAACTTGATCTCGAGTCTTGACTTGGTTCTTTATGCAGACTCTAATATGAATCTTGATGCTTGCTAGCTGCAGGTGCTAGTTTGTTCTTCTATGGCTTTTTATGATCAAAACAGGAAATGCAATGCTCGTGACCTCAATCATGTCTTGAGTAGTCCACGTCCCTTCATTCGTTCTGCATTTTGGATTCACTTGTTTTTTCTTTTCCTTTTCTTATTTTGGATTGAGACTTCTTCTTGAGTCATCTCGAACCTTGTGCTTCGAGGTAAAACCTGCTCCGACACCAACACAAACAAACGAACGAAATTGTTCTTCTCCAGTTTTTACTAGAAAAATTTCTTGAGTTATTTGTGACAAAACTATACACTACTTCATTATTGAAAGCAATAAAAGGCTAGGAATTGTGCACCCTGGGGAAACAAGGGCTAAGGAGTGGAGACCTTATGTCAAAATAAAATCAACAAGAAAATGGAGGCCCTATGTTGAAGAAGGGATTAGGGAGTGGTGTCCCTTTGTTTAAAAATAGACTCAACTAGGGAGTGGAAACCCTATGTTGGAAAAAGTGATTAGGGAGTGGAGACCCTATGTCTAAAATAAAATCAACTTGGGAGTAGAGACCCTATGTTGGAAAAGGAGACTAGGGAGTGGAGACCCTATGTCTAAAACAAAATCAACTAGAGAGTGGAGACCCTACATTGAAAAAGCGACTAGGGAGTGGAGACCCCATGTCTAAAATAAAATCAACTAAGGAATGGAGACTCTATGTTGGAAAAGAGACTAGGGAGTGGAGACCTATGTCTAAAATATCATCAACTAGGGAGTGGAGACTCTATGTTGGAAAAGAAGACTAGGGAGTGGAGACCCTATGTCTAAAAGTAAAATCAACTAGGGAATGGAGACCCTATATTGGAAAACGAGACTAGGGAATTATGTACCCTATGCTAAAATGAAGACTTCGATCCTAGGAGAAAGTTTATCAGACTAGGTCGTTTTTATTTTTTTTGATATTTTAGAAGAAAGATTCATCAGACTAAGATTTTTATCCTAGGAGGAAATTCATCAGACTAGGTTTTCTAATTTATTATCTTAGGAGAAAGATTCATCATACTAAGACTTCTATACTAGAAGAAAATTTCATCAGATTAGGTTTTCTTATCTTAGGAGAAAAATTCATCAGACTAAGATTTTATATCCTAGGAGTAAATTTCACTGGACTAGGAATTTTTATATATATCTTAGGAGAAAGATTTATCAGACTAAGATTTCTTTTTATATTTATCTTAGGAGAAAGATTTATCAGACTAAGATTTTATCCTAGAAGGAAATTCATCAGACTAGGTTTTTTAATTTATTATCTTAAGAGAAAGATTCATCAAACTAAGACTTCTATCCTAGGAGAAAATTTCATCAGACTAGGTTTTCTTATCTTAGGAGAAAAATTCATCAGACTAAGATTTTATATCCTAGGAGAAAATTTTACCAAACTAGGACTTTTTATATTTATCTTAGGAGAAAGATTCATCAGACTAAGATTTTATCCTAGGAGGAAATTCATTAGACTAGTTTTTGTAATTTATTATCTTAGGAGAAAGATTCATTAGACTAAGACTTCTATCCTAGGAGAAATTTTCACCAGACTAGGTTTTTTTATCTTAGGAGAAAAATTCATCAGACTAAGATTTTATATCCTAGGAGAAAATTTCACTAGACTAAGACTTTTTATATTTATCTTAGGAGAAAGATTCATCAGACTAAGATTTTATCCTAGGAGGAAATTCATTAGACTAGGTTTTCTAATTTATTATCTTAGGAGAAAGATTCATCAGACTAAGATTTCTATCCTAGGAGAAAATTTGTTAGACTAGGCTTTCTTATCTTAGGAGAAAATTCATCAGACTAAGATTTTTATTGGGAGGAAAATCCATCAGACTATGATGTATTACCCTAGGAGGAAAAATTTGAAGAGCAATGGCAAGATTTTATGCACACTAGCAAGACAAATAAAGGCAAAAATTTGAGAAACTTCCCTTTGCCGACTCTTCTCTTCTCTTCTTCTTTTTTTCTTTTCTTCTTTTTATTTTTTTTATTTTTCATCCTAATTTCTTGAACCACTTTCCTTGCACTGCTTTGTTCCTGTTTCAAACAAAAAAAAGTTTTGTGAGTTTCAAAGGTGGTGGTCGGTTTGTGGCCTTGATGTCTTTGGCGACTTGGTTTTGTGATCATCCAACTTTGGAAGACCGATTGCATTGGTAGTTGCCCGCACTGCTGGGAGACTTTGTTGTTGCTTTCAAGAGACTTTTGCTCTGTATCAAACCTGATTGTTAAACACCCAATACCATTTGTATTTGTGGCTCAATCAGCCTTAGCCCAACTGGAGATCTTTGCATAGGTGACCTTTTCTGATATCTTGAGTGGCTTCTTGATTTTTGAGCAATTTGTTTATCAGGGAGAATCGCAACTGGGTATGCGCCTTTTGCATGATGTGCACACTTCATAGTCTCTGTTCAGTACTACAGGGAACCCGTAATCAATCTTGCGGCCTTTTCTTTGCTTGATTTTGACAAGTAGGCAGATAGAAATATCTTTTTGGGGAACCTTTGTACCGCACGAATCATCAAGACATACCGACTGTAACAACTGAGTGTGCATGTTACATCTCTGATAATGTTATCTTGAATGTTCTGGCCATAGTTTGCTTTGCACAGCTGAAAAGCTGGTAGCAGATTTTGAAATCTTTTCTTACTTGTTTTGACAAGGACTGACTCGGAGTGAAGGATACAATAATGCAAAGAAACAATATTAACAAGAAACGCCCTTGTCGGGAAGAACAGAAGGAAGAGTTTGCTCTTCTTTTTTTTTTTTTTTTTTTTTGCGGTAACTAGCCTTAATGATTATGACATGTATTTTGGACTTAATGCCCTGATCTATCAAACTGATCAAATATTCCCTTTTACCATTCTTATAACCTTTGAAGTTGAGCTTGTTTGTGCCAATTCTTTACATCAGCTCACCAGCTCACTTCGACTAGTGATGCCCTGAGAGGTTTTCACCAGCAAGTCTCTCTCATTTATTTATCTTTACTTACTTTCGCCTTACAGTGCCCGTGAGGGTTTTCACTAGTAGGACTCTCTCATTTTTTTCTTTTTCTTCTTATTTTTTTCTTGATTCCTTGAGTGAGAACCGTGACCATGTCCCTCATATAACAATTGCTCGTTGCGTGTTTCCCTTGGCATTCTCAAAACTAATTAGGAGGTCTTGTTTGGAAGGCTTTGGGATATGGTTAGAAAGAAATGGCTGCATGAAGGCTCAAAATAGACTCATTGTGATGGGGTTGTATACTTACAACTCTTGGAATCGACTCTTTCAAGAAACTGAAACAAACTCATGCCCCAGTTTTAGATACTGATTTTTTTTTTGAATTCTTATTTGGTTGGACCGAACTATGTAAGGCTGCCTACATATCCTCTTTTTTTTTTTAAGGAATCAGGTCAAACGTAGTTCAAACATCTGACCTAACTAGTTTTTTTTTAATCTTTCTTTCTTTTCTTTTCTTTTTTCTTTTTTTTTCTCTTTTTTTTTTCCAAAACAAGTTGCCCCAACCTTTATTTTCTTGGGGGCATGGACCTTTGACTGTTTTTCTTCTTCTTTTTTTTCTTTTTGTTTTTCACTTGAACTTTTTAAGAGTTGCCCCAGTTTGTACTCTTGGGATATGAACTTTTTTTATTTTTTTATTTTTTTCATTTTTCTTGACTTTTAACTCAAAACTTGATTCCAAAAGAGGGTGTTCAAAGAAAATAACACCGGATCAAAAGGGGTAAAGAAGGGTATAAGTGTTTGGATAGCAGAAAGAGGTTCTTCCAACCTCGAGAACGCCAAACATAATATCCTTTCGCAATCACAACATTGATAAATATGTCTATCTTCTTGGTGTATCGTGGTCGAAAGACACTTTCCATCCACTAATGTCAAACTTTCCAACAAAATTCAATTGATTCTTCCTCAAACCCGACATTCACAATGATTTGAAGGTAAAAATCATTAACCTCCATGGGTATGACTATTCTGGTTCCACATAAATCTTACTCGAGCTTAATTATAATGTTTTTCGACTCTTTATTCATCAAAAGTGTCTTTTTTTCAGTTGTCTAATTCAAGACTAGATCAATTTTCTAGGATCTGGCCAAAAATTTCGCATGCAGGTCATGTCACTAGAACTAGCAAGAAAAGGATTAAGCATAGAATGACACAAAAGGACAAACTATATTTTATTGAGTAAAGGATGGAAAGGTTGGATAACAAGAATAACCTAAAATCTGAGTTACAACCCTAAAATAACCCATATAATGGAAATAGCAACAAAACAATCAAACAAGACTCACACAGTCAAAATAGAGAGATGGAAGGGTTTGACTCAATAAAACATATAAAATCTGGATCATAACCCTGAAATATCCCAGGTAATAAAAAAAACATCAAAACAAGCTACCTAGATCCTTCCTAGTGAGGAGGGAATGACTTTTCAATTGCTAAACTTGACATTTAGCCACAAATTTGCTCGTCAGAACCACCAGGGCCCTCTCCAATTTCAATATTATTAACTTCAGTCAGCATGTTCCTGAGAGGATTCTCATGCTCCATGTCACCATATATCATCCCCAAAAGTGTGCATCATCATGTGCAGGTAAAGGATTCTACGCGATATTCTGGATGTCACTTTCTTGGATCACAATCAGTTTTTTCTAGATCATCCTTTCTATTTCTCTATTCAAATCCCTACAGTTTTCAACATCGTGCCCCTGGGCATTGGAATGATATTCACACCTTTTTAGAAGGTTCAAAGCTTCTTGCACGTTGGTCCACATAATTTGGATGAATAAGTGCAATCATGTCATAATGCTTTAATATCTCAAACAAGCTTGCATAGGACTCTCCTATTGGTGTAAAATTATCTTTCAACCTGTGTTCCCCTCTATACCCCTGGCTTGGATGTGGGTTATAGGGCACTTGAAAATTTTGTGGAGGTTGGGAACATTTTGCAATGCTGGTGCTCGCCTTTTGGGGTATCTTGGTGGTTGGACAACATACTGAGGTGGAGCAACATAGTATTGTGGGTTCTGAGGTGGATAGTAGTGCTCAGGGGAATCATCGGAAACCAGACGAGGCTGGTCATACCTTCGAGATGTTCTCCTTGGACCTCTTCTCGGCCCTGATGTCATCATGGTTTCTTCATCCTTCTCATTCGTGTCACTAAAATCAACAGATTCAATTTGGACATCCTGAGTTGAGGCTTTGAGAACTCCTTCACTTATAATTCTGCCTGTCTTAAGGCCATTCTCAATCATTTCCCAATTTTGATTGCTTTTGAAAAGGATTTGCCAACTGCGGACATCATGTTTCGAAAATAATCTGGCTCCCGAGATTGAAGGAAGACATGATTAGCTCTTGGTCATCCATGGGCGGCTTAACTCTAGCCACTTTCTCTCTCCATTTAATGGCATATTCCCTGAAACTTTCAGTTGGCTTCTTCTTCAGGTTTGAAAGGGAATTGCTGTTTGGGCGATGTCGATGCTGTATTGGAACTGTTTGACAAAGGCCTGGGCCCTGTCATCCCACACATACCGGCGAGATGTGTCTTGATCCATAAACCATTCGAAGGCTACTCTTGTAAGGCTTTCCGCAAAATAAGCCATCAGTAATTCTTCCTTTCCTCCCGCACCTCTTAGTTGATTGCAATACCTTTTCAGGTGGGCTTTGGGGTCTCCATGTGCATCATACTTTTTAAATTTGGGAGTCTTAAAACCAGGTGGCAGGTGGACATCAAGGAACATACATAGATCCTTGAAGGAAATACTCTTCTGACCTGCCAACCCTTGCATGTTTTTCAGCTATTGTTTTAAGCTTTTCCTCTTTTGGCCCATTTCATCCTGTGCCATCTTTTGGGCAGGCTTCTCAATCTTTGCAGGAAGATCAAATAGATATGAGTGGTACTCAGGAGAGCGGTACTGTTCTTGCTGGGTAGCAAATTGTGACTCATGACTTTTATTTTGTACCACTGTCTGCTGTAGGATGGTGAAGACGGGCATAAAGGTAGTGGTTGTCTGATTGGTTGTCAATTCGAGAGCGCGCAACAGAAGTTCCAGCTGCGGTCGTATAGTTGGCATAAAGACTAAACCCATGTGGATATGATTGATCAGACAATGAGACCGGAATGGTAGTGGTCGAGATAGATGTGAACTCTGGAAAACCATGAATAGAAAAAGGTGGTCGTTGGCCATTGGCCCATATCTGATACATTTTGGTCATTTGCTGTTTCAGTATTCTATTTTCCTCAACCACAATAGACTCTTATTGAACCCTCTGATCCCGAGTCTTTTGACCACTCGCAACAACTTCGATGTCAATTGTCATTGGCATTTTTCTCTTGGATCTTGTGTATTCTGGATGTGTTGCCAGCTTACCACAAACCGACCACTTTCTTCACCATTCAAAAAAACACGCTAGATTCGGACTCAATCGGTTCTTATTTTTATCATCAATCATTTTTAACACTTTTTTTGTATTTTAAAAATGGTCGATCGAACCTGATGTGGGTTGCCAACGTATGATGTGAGAGCATGAATCAGATCTTGCGTAGTTCAGGAAGATCAAAAATAAAGTAAATAAACTAACTCTTTCTTTTTTTTGAATTTATATTTATTTATAGAAATCAGACTATGATAGTTCCTAGCAACAAATTTTTTTTTTTTTTTGGATTTCGTTTCTTCTTCTTTTGTTTTTTGGGGAATTTTCGAAAGGAAGACTACTACAGAAGAAAGAAAATATTTTGGATTTTTGGTTTGATTTATTTTTGTTTGAAATTTTTGAAAGAAAGACTTCTAAAGAGGAAAAAGAATATTTTTGGATTTTGGTTTGATTTTTTTTTTTTTGAAATTTTCGAAAGAAAGACTTCTAAAGAGGAAAAAGAATATTTTTTGAATTTTTTTTTTGTGAAAATTCTCAAAAGAAAGACCTCTAAAGGAGAAAGAAAATATTTTTGAATTATTTTTGTTTTGATTATTGTTTTTGTTTTTTGGAGAAAAACTTCTAAAGAAGGAAAAACATATTTTTGGATTTTGATTATATTTTTTATTTATTTCGAATGAAAGACTTCTAAAAAGAAAGAAAATATTTTTTGTTTTAAATTTTATTATTTTTGGGATTTTCTAAGGAAAGACTTCTAAAGAAGGAATTAAAGGAAAATATTGTTGGATTTTCGAAAATTGGGGGTCAGAATCGATGAGGTTTGCCTACGTATCTCACATCCAGTGAGAATCAGACCCGCGTAGTTCAGTCAAAATCGAGGAATATATCAAAGCCTTAGTCTATTTTTCAACACCTTCTGAGTAAGATCAGACACAGTTCGATTTTTGAACATAGAGATTTTATGAAAACCAGGTGAATTTCACTCTCTTATTCCCCTCTCTTGTTTTTATTTTTAATTTTCTTTCCCTCTTCTAAAAGCATGTCAACACACAAACCAAATCAAATAAATGTACAAGTAGCACATAAGATGCATCAGGATAGTCTTTTTAGTTTCGGGTACACTTGTCCTAGACGGACCCAACCCCTGTGTTGAGTCCCTAAAGTCAAATGCACGTGATGCAAACAAACATTCCTACTAGGGATTCGGCATGAGGCTATGTTATTCTAAGTTTGAATCCTGGGTGTGTTATTCTAGACCTGGCTTACCCGAGCGGAGGACTCGAGCCGGGGGGGTAACGTACCGGGAACCAAAAGGCCATCCGACTTTGTAACTGATCCGATCCTCATTCTAAATTAGGGATATAACACTCTAACAGAAAAGAAGCCACGCCAGCGTGCGCTTCCCAGATGAGTTAGAAGACTTAGAGAGAAGAAGGGAGTTCGTGACAGTTTATATATACAGTTCACAGAATATCAAAGCGGTAAAAGGCGACATTTAGCACATTAGGCTCAAAACACGTAAAGAATCAGATAATAAAAAAAATCCAAGTATAAAATTTATTCTAAGCTCGAATTCTGAACCCCGAACCAGAGATTCTGGATTCGGTCCCCAGCAGAGTCGCCAGAGCTGTCACACCTCCTTTTTCTGGAGGAATAAGGGAGTTTTTCTAATTAAAGTGACATTATTCGAAATTGGATTATTTATTTATTTTAGAGTCGCCACTTGGAATAATTATTATGGCGTCCCAAGTCACCGGTTTATTTTAAAATTCCAAATCGAGAAAAGTTGACTGTATTTATGATCCGCAAACACAGGAGACTAGGTAAGGAATTTTGTTAACCCGGGAGAAGGTGTGAGGCACTCCCCGGCTCCGTGGTTTTAGCACGGTCTCTTAACAATTACATCTGGCTTAATTATCTAAATCATTACATTTTTAAAACTTTTGATGTGCTACCGTTTCTATACTGCTATTGATTGAATATTTAACCGCTTTTAAGAATTTATGGAGTTTATTTGAAAGTCGCGATGTCGTGCACTTACTGTTTTCGTACACGTTGCGAATTGTGTCACATGAAATGCACTCACGATTTATAACATGTTTATTATTATTATTTTTTGAATTTATGGTCAAGTCGCGTGAAACGCGCACTTGAGTTGGAATTTACGTATCGCGACCATGCCACGGAAACCGTACCCATGACCATGATGATTTATGAAACGCGCCTAAAGCAAACTACGAATATTCATAAGTTGTTTATTTTCTAAACTAATTTGAGATTCAAATGTATGGGTCATGATTTATGGGATGCTAATGTGGAAGGAAAAATAATTTTAGCAGATAATTCCGAACCAACCCTCAGATTGTGAATTTTATCGAAGTGAGAGAAGCAACAAATTCCAAACTAACCAATATCCATCCAAATAGAGATAAATTAAAATAATCTTAACATTGTCTAGTAGTCCTTAATCATCGGGCTTACATAGCTAGGTAAGTTCAAGCCTATGTGGCCATGAGATTTTTAATTCAGGGGCTCCATCAGCCTTTGTGATTTGGCCTGGCCCAGCGACCTACCATTAATAGTAGCCATTCCCCCATCAAATTAATTCATAAAGGGGATTGTAAAACTAGCACTTCATAGACAAGATTACATATATAGCCACAAAAGAAAGGTAAGATTTTCATTCATGATTCACTAGAGGTTGACAGAAATACATAAACGTACCTACATAGCAAGGAACAAACTTCAAAAATCAAATGAAAGCCAGAAAACTCCCAGGATAAAGCTCAGCCGCAGCAGGTTCAAGATCAGTAGACAACAACTATGAACTCTTACTTCTACAGCTCGAACAAACCAGAAAAGAAGAAGTTGAGTTTTGAAATCGATTTTTCTTCAATCTTCCTTTAGAAATTCCAGTTCTTCTTTTGTTTTTCAAGCTTTGTGATTTTTAGATCTTCATTTGAATTTTCTCTTGCTTTTGTTTCAGTTGTGTGTGTTCGAAACGTGAGTGAGTGAGCCTTCGTCTCTGTGTGAGTGTGTATAAAGGTGAGAACGTGACTGAGGAGAGGCGGGCAACTAGCATTTTTTCCTCGAAGAAGAAGGTCCTCTATTGAAGCAACACCCCCCCC